>PVIU01001479.1:151100-212612 GCA_004026605.1 Ondatra zibethicus | reverse complement strand
TCCAGTTTGATCATATGCTCATTCAGTCCCGGTCCAGCTGGATTTGGTGAGCTCCCATTAGATCAGGCACACTGTCTCAGTGGGTGGTCCAGCCCCTCGCGGTCCTAACTTCTTTGCTCATCTTCTCCCACCTTCTGCTCTTCGACTGGACCTTGGGAGCTCAATCCATTGCTCTGGTGTGAATGTGGGTCTCTGTCTCTATCTCCATCCATCGGACGAAATTTTAGTGTGCGCCACTGATCTCAGCACAGGAAGAGAGAGTCCAGTCATTTTTTTCCCAATTCATGTGTACAAATTAAAGTAGTAAATGCCTGTCTCATAAATTGTGAGAAATTCATATGAAAGTACAGAATATACAGGCATGCTCATAATGCTTGATTAATCAATTAGTATTAAGCTCTTTTTTATTTCCTCCATTCTGCCACTTATGAAATACCTTAGAGCAGTGGTTCTCAACCTTCCTAATGCTGCAACCCTTTAACACAGTTCCTCATGTTGTGGTTACCCCACCCATAAGATTATTTCATTGCTACTTCATAACTATATGAACTTGCTACTGTTATGAATTGTAATGTAAATATCTGTGTTTCCCAATGGTAGTAGGTGACTCCTATGAAAGGGTCATTCAACACCCAGGGGTCATGAGCCACAGGTTGAGAACCACTGGCTTAGAGCTTATCTTTATACAGACAACGTAATGGTAATGTAGAATACACATTGTCTGTTCCTCTCTCTTCAGAATGAGTGTGGGGGCAGAAGTAAACCCTTTGTTTTACTAGCAAAGAGGCCATTACCCTGACTTGGTTTTGTGACAGTGACTACAAAAGAAGTCATAAAGATATTTTCAGACAGTGGAAAAGTAAACACAGCCTGGGAACTGATCAGTGTAGAAATGAATATGGAGTTGAGCTGGTATAAAATTTCAAGGAACAGAATAACTGTTCCTCACCTGTGCCTCATGCAGTTGGTCTGAAGCTAAGTTCACACATTGGCAGGGATGGGCATGTACTCTTGAATGACCTGCAGAGGTAAGGTCTGTAGGATGCCAGGGTATGCTCATAATCCAGTACACTTTAGCCACTGAGAACACCTGACTGACTCATCTGAGGAGTAACTTTGGAATTAGTGACATGGATATACACTCAGAAACAAGTATAACAACTTTTAAAATAAGTATGAACTATGGTAGCAGTGTTCCAAAAGATCTTGTGTTCCTTCCAGATTTGCTTCATGAGCTTTTCCTTCTAAGTCATTTGACTCTCAAAGATTTCATTTAGATGTTTTCTTATCAAGGATGTCAGATTAGAAAGGACTGAAAAATTTAATCCCAGTGGTTTCCTGTGATAGCCAAACTGCCCCGGAACACTTACCATCTCCAGTGATTTGGAGGCATTCTCTGTGTAAGGCCATGCTTACCTGTAAGCATTTTAGTTTCTGCGTGCAAGGTACATAATTGGGCATAATGATATGGTATATAATTATATACCAGACTTTCATTTTATTTATTTATTTTTTAAATATTTATTTATTATGTATACAATATTCTGTCTGTGTGTATTATGTCTGCAGACCAGAAGAGGGCACCAGACCTCATTACAGATGGTTGTGAGCCACCATGTGGTTGCCGGGAATTGAACTCAGGACCTTTGGAAGAGCAGGCAGTGCTCCTAACCACTGAGCCATCTCTCCAGCCCCAGACTTTCATTTTATACTACCTATATAATATAAAACTATTCATAAAACACCCCAAAATGTGGTTTTTATAGTAACATTAAAATTATTACCAAAAATAAAATTTCCCCACTTATTCAAAAATAACTATAAGACTAACCTTTGACCCCTTCCTCTATTCTCAACCATTCTGATATCATGTCCAGTTCATTCTGTTTGATTTCTTTTCTTGTCTTTTTTCTACTTCTTGTCATTACCATAATTGGTGCTTTAAAAGTAATCCCAGGTTAGGGCATCCTTAACTGCCTCCTAAATGATCTTCCCGTCTGATTGACGTACTTTTTGCTTATTGCCTGATAGCATAATTGCTCTAAAATCCTGGTATGCTGAGTCTTCACTTAAAATCTTTTACTGTCCTCCCCCCATCTCATAGCCCTCACCAAGTGCTTCTGTAATGTGTCTAGCTCTCTCCATGTCACCCCACTCTTTCTGCTACCTCTAAGTATAGTAATAGCTCGTTACTTTCCTTGCTGTGTGGTATTTCGTCCCGTGACTATACCGCAGTTCGTCTACTCAACCACAAATGGAAACTTGAGGTGCTGATAGTTTGAAGATGGAGTTGGTTCTCTCCACCTTCAAATGGGTTCCAGGGATCAAACACAGGTAGTTAGGCTTGCATCAAAGGACAGCAAGGACCTTTATCCACTGAGCTGTTTCACTAGCAGGGCAGTTAGGAGGCATTAAAATAAAACCTGTTGCTTTATTTACCTCTCTGTCAGCTTTTGAACCTCTTGAAGTCATTATAATCCCAGTGCATTGAAAGAGTAGACAGAGAAGAGATTACCCCCTAACAGTTTAGACAGTACTTTTGTCTTTCTTAAAAGGGTAATTTCTTTTAAAATTTGTTTGTGTTTCTCTAGGTCTTATTGCAGTTGTATTCACTTATGGGTCTTTGTAATGGAAACTTGAACTCTAAGTACCAGCTAGTAAATAGTTGCCATTTATCAAGCAATCATAATTCCATGCCTACTTAGCCTTCAGCATGACTGTTCACATTTTTATTTTTGAATTTCAATAAGTTGACTGTATAAAATCAGTGACATTACTTACATATAAAATTAAGCTTTTACAGTTGTAAACAGAAACTAATGATAACTGCAATTAGACCTTTATATTTCCTAACCTTTTTATTTTTGTAATCTATGTAGAGTTTATTTTAGAGATGGCAAAAGAGAGTCTTAATCATGTAAAGTGATCCTTTCAGAGTAAAGAATTAGGAATTTTAATTGCTTGTTTCAATTTGTAAATTTAGTTTAGATAACTAAATCCTCACCTAGATTTTTTTTTCGTGCTCTAGTCGAGAATTCGCATTAGTGTCTGTGAAGCACAGTAGGTGTGCCCATGTGGCGAACACTCACTGCGGGTTCATGTGCAGCTAGCTGCATTGCTTCCTGCCCAAAACAGGAGCACTGTCATCTCATGGTCCTGCTAAAGAAAGTAATACTGATTATGGGGTAGAAAATAAATGTTTGTTTTCACTGAATACATTCTAGAAGCAAGGATAATCAGTCCTCTATTAGTAAAGGCCATATTTATGAATTCACTTACTTGCTGAAGCATATTTCTAAGGCAAAAATCAACACCTGTGACATTTTCAGTTATTCACAGACATGGACGGAGTAGCAAACAATTTGAGTCATCTTCTAATTTGAAGCTAGACGCGGTGACACTTTGCCTTTCTGCTTTAGGTGTTGTACTGTAGACAGGTGTCTTTCACATGGTCTTGTAGCACCACATTCCCCCAGTTTTGCTCTTTTTTTTTAAACTAGGTATCTTGCTATAGCATAGCTCTAAGCCTAGGGCTAAAGTGGCATTCTAAGTCCATATTCTGTAAATGGAGACTGCTCATTCGTTTCCTGGCCACCCAGACCCAAATAACCATACAGAAACTATTAATATAGTTTAGTTAATATATAACACTGATTGGCCAATGGTTCCTGCATATTTCTCGCTAGCTCTCACATCTTAAATTAACCCATTTCTATTATTCTGTGTATTGCCACAAGGCTGTGGTTCACTGGGTAAGGTTCCGGCATCTGTCTCCTTCAGCAGCTACATGGCATCTCCTTGACTCTGCCTACTATCTATATATCTCTCTGTTCGTATTTCCCACCTGGTTTTAAGCCATTGGCCAAAATGGCTTTATTCATCAACCAATAAAGCAACACGTATACAGAAGGACATCTCACATCAATATTCAGCTGTACCTTACAGAGAAAATGCTTGTATTAGATGAGCTTCATAAGTATGTTAGTTACATTCAGGGCTTTTAGCTATGAGTACAGTTTGTTGTGTATGCATTTATTACTATATAAAATATGATAACTTTAAGCAGAAACACACATGAGACAAGATTTGGTGATAAAAATATTATGGCCCGATGCTTCTGTGAACAGAGTTTTTCACTCCTCTAGTAATTAGCTCATTATTTGCTAATTCATGTTCACAGCTCTTTATAGCTATCGTGAATAAGAAACATTGCTCTACTTGATGGCCTTCTACTTAAGATCTTATCAAGCTGTATTTCTTACTTTCTCTATCACTTATTACAAAGGACAATTGGCTCCCACTCACTACAGATAGAGATGTAAGTTTATCCAAACATTAATGTTTCATTCTATGATCGCAGCTATAATGTGATAAAGGTGCCTGTTACAAAATAATGACTGCCTTCTGCAGCCACATACTGTGGACCCTAATGACAGTGAAGTGTCTGTTTAATCACACACAGTAAGTTGTCAGCCCTTCTGCTTCGATCGTGCCTGTGTGTGTGTGTGTGTGTGTGTGTGTGTGTGTGTGTGTGTGTGTGTGTGTGTGTGTGTGTCTGTTTCAAGACAGGCTTTTTCTGTGAAACAGTCTTGGCTTTCCTGGAACTAACCCTGTAGACCAGGCTGGCCTTGAACTCACAGAGCTCCGCCTGCCTTTGCCTCCTGTGTGCTGGGATTAAAGGTGTGCGCCACCACCGCCCAGCCAGAAACAACTTCTGTTTTGAGATCATTTTTATTGCCATTGTTTTGAGACAGGGTTTCTCTGTATAGCCCTGGCTGTCCTGGAACTAGCTCTTGTAGACCAGGCTGGCCTTGAACTCACAGAGATCCACCTACCTCTGCCTCCCGAGTACTGGGATTAAAGGCTTGCACCACCTATTTTGAGATCTTGAGACCGCTCAAGTTTATCCTCTTCCTGGTCGATGTTCTCTGAGGTCATTTTAGGATAAAAGGTCTTTTTTTTTTTATATGTTAAACATTCTTTTTTTTTAACTTTATTTTTTATGTGCATTGGTGTGAAGGTGTCAGATCCCCTGCAACTGGATCTTCAGACAGTTGTGAGCTGCCATGTGGGTGCTGGGAATTGAACCCGGGTCCTCTGGAAGAGCAGTCAGTACTCTTAACCACTGAGCCATCTCTCCAGCCCCGATAAAAGGTCTTTTACCTACCTGTAGCTTTATGTGGGAGGACATGCAGTTGATTTAGAAAGCTTTATAAATAATACATGGAATTAATATGATAAATGCTTATTTTTCTTAACCATTTCTGTACATGTATAGAATTGATTGTGCCCACCTATATAGTGTTAAGCAATTCTATCCTTTTTATGCTATTTTAAGTTAAGTGAAAGACTAAAAGTTACTAACATTCTGTTAAAAAGGAGACTGGGACTTACTCTATCTGTACATAGCATGCTCAGCAGGTGGTACCATATTAAAAATCAGTCACCCAAACATTCTCTAGGTTTTGATACTTTCAGAACTCATTTGCTTCTAAATTTACTATAGGAGGCCAAAATATGTCCTTGGGTCCTAATGGATTGTATCTTTGAAGTAATACTGTTGTATAGTATTATCCATCAAGAAAAACAGCCATCATCATCTTCATTGGATCAGCTGTGCCTGCTTGAAAAGGGTCATCACAGCTCGTTGACTATGGATATTCGCTCATAAAAGAAAGGGGTGGGGAGGATCATTGGACCTTCACCTGAGATTCCAGCAGTGGCTCCTGCCAACCATTTGCGTGCTTTTCTACTCTAATTGAACATGGCCCCTGGTCTGCAAGATGCTAGCATATATTGGCTGGGGAAGACTAACAGAAGGAGACTTCGTCTTTGCAGCCGTGGGAAAGCCATCAGACATGCTAATACAGACCTTCCAGTGCAGCTGCTTTAGAGCCCCACATGCTCCTGTTCATACCCCTAACCCATATGCAGGTAAACTTAATAAATTCAACGAAGCCCGTGGACAAACTATGGTGGAATCGAACTTTGGTTTGTCATTGGAACCATGTAAAGAGTCTCTCATATATCCTCTTTGTCTTCAGCTCTTTTAATCCTTTGCTAAAAGCCTTCTCTTATGGAACTATCATTTTATTTTATTTTATAAATTTGTTCCACACCTACCCATAAATTCTTATTTATCTTTATGCCTCCGCCTTCTAGAACAGCTCAGTTGTTCTGTGATAGGTTTGTAGCTACTGTGTGCTAAAGTAAAAGTTTCCGCTCTCAGTACTGATGTTCCACTCTCTGAGCTTGCTGGGCTCCCTTCTGTCACTCATTGTGTGCAGTCTCTTTGAGCTGTAGAGACTGTTAAACGGGGAGCTCTGGAATACCCCACCTGTCTAGATGGCAGCAACACGAACGTCTGATCTCCAAAATGGAGCAAGATAATACAATATTTGATCTACTTTTCTTGTTCTTGAAACAAAAGCAGTAGAATGAGTTTTTGTATATTTGGGCCCTGGCTTATGAAAGCACTTGGGAAATATCATCTTCTCTCACTTCAGCTGTATGAGTTGACTCTGATTCCTTAGCCTACTGATTATTTAGGCCTTTTAATTTATGCTCTTTTGCTGCTATGTTTCCTTCTACAAAAAAAAAGCCTTTCAGTAATGCTGTCTCCTGCTGGGCCAAGTCTCAGCTGTTCATCATCACTGCCTGCCTGGCTCCTGTGCTGTCCCTTCTCTTCTCACCTCCCTCTTCTTCTTCTGCTTATACGTATATAAGGAGATGATTTTAAAAATTTTATTACATTTACTTATTTATTGAGGGGGTGGAGAGGACAGTTTGGGGCCTGTTCTCTTTTTCCATCATGTGGGTTCTGGGGATCAAACCCAGGAGGTTATGAGGCTGATAGCAAGCATCTTTACCCGCTAGGCCGTCTTGCAGACCCTGGAGGAGATGATTTTTTAATCTCTGTGACTTCGTTCATCTTGCTGGAAATGGAACTACTTCAGTATCAATGAGGAAGCAAGATTTCCTGATGGTGATGAAAGTATTGTCCTTCCCTGACTTTATTAACACATTAAAATAATAATTATTTGTTAGATGATATTAAAACCCTTGAAAAGTCAAACTAATACAAGGTAAAATCCTACAGAGACTGTGTGGGATACCTTGTACAACTCAAAAGAATTGGCTGAGTGGGAGTTTGAGGGTAGGTTTCAGAGGTGGCAGTTGAATTGCTTTTTAAATATTAAAGTTGTTTTTTTTTTTTTTTTTGCCAGTAGAAATGAAGAGGAATTACACTGTAACCTTGGGAGGACATTATTTGGTAAAAATCAGACAATAGTTGGTGATTTTATTTTTTTGACACGTTTTCCTGGTGGCTGAAGGAAGCTCACTGGGAATGGAGAGGTGGGCTTAGGAGAAGAGTCGACAGCGGGCCATGCAGACATTCATATACACTTCAAAAGGGTTTGCCTTTTTCTATATTTCTATCTTGAAAGGATGTAAAGATAACCAGCTTGTCACATTCCTATAATCCTCACACTCAGGTGGTGATATGAGTAGTAGTGTGAGTTTGGGGCCAGCCTACACTACACAGAGAGTTTGAGGGTAGGCTGGTTTACATGATACCCTATCTCAAAAAAATAAAAACAAATTTTAAAAAAAAACAATGAAATACTTGATAGAGAAGTTGAAAAGCCTGCTTCCTTTACATCTATCTTATTGCCAAGCTGTTTATCACATAATAGGGAAATTTTTATTTGTACAAAGTCATGTTAGTAAACCTCACTTTAACGTCTTTTGACAAATGTCACCTCTGATCTCATTTTTGTATATTTTTCCCACCACAAACTAAGATGTTTACTGTAATATTGGCCTCTTATTAGCCTGTGCCCTTAAGAGACAGGCCACGCCCACTCCCTTCCAGCTTCCAGCCTCTGACCCCAATTCTCTCTCTTCTTCCTGTTCCGCTCTCACGGGAGCAGCGGCCACTTCTCTTCCCTCTCCCCCCTTCTCTATCTCTCTGTCTGTCTCTCTCTCTCTCTCTCTCCCTATCTCTTTCCTAATAACTTTATATGGTGTGTCCGTTAGTCTCTTGCCATGCCCACCGCTGCTCTTGCTCCTCGCTCCACCGCCGCCTGCCATGCCCTCCTGCTGCGCTGCGCTTGGCCGGGCTGCCTGGCTGCCCGCGTGGCCCCTTGCAGCAAGCTGCTGCAAGCTGAGACCTGGAGACCAGCCGCGGGGTCTCTGGTCTCATGTGCAGCCGTCCGCACTCCTCTTTAAAAAAAAAAAAAAAAAAAAAGAACATTTACTAGCTTGCAAATTGTGTGTGGGAGTGTGTGTGTGTGACACACGCATGGGTCATAAGTCTGTGGGATGGAGGTCAGAGGGCATCTTAGTTGTCTCTTTCCACCTTTACATGAGTTCTGAGAATGAAACTCAGATCATCACTTTTACCTTCCGAGCCATCTCGCCAGACCCTTGTGGGACCGACTGTCATGTTGTGAATGGGGCCCATCTTTAACCAGACTATCAGTATGCAGCACATAACTGTTTTGAGGGGAATGAAGTGAATATTAGCCTCTTTGTTTTTTGTATGTATATGTGGTATGTGTGTGGTGGGGAAGACATATATTTGTTCCAAGAATGTATGTGTATGTTCATGTGGAGGCCTGAGGTTGACATTGGGTGTCTTCTTTAATCTCTTCATTTTCCGAAGCAGGGTCTCTCAAAAAAGCAAGAGCTTGCTGATTCAGCTATTCTAGTTAGCCAGCTTGTCCTGGAATCTCTATCCTGCCTGCTGAGTTCTGGCTGCCACACCTGTAAACTTAGGTCTTCTCAATTCTTTGGCAAGCGCTATCCACTGAGTGCCTCCCTAGCCCAAATAGTAAGTGCAGGTGTGCACGTGTGTGTATATATGTGTGTGTGTCTGTCTGAACGTATGTATGTATGTGTCTGTCTATGTGTATCTGTGTGTGTATGTAACCACTTCATTCCCCTCAAAAAGAGTTATGTGCTGCATACTGACAGTCTGGTTAAAGATGGGCCCCATTCACAATGTGACAGTCCCACAAGGAGCTGGCGAGATTAAATTTTGTTTTATATATGTGTTTTTGCCTGCCTGTATCCATGTGCATCACATGCTTGCCTGCTGCCCACAGAGGTCAGAAGAGGACATTACATTTCTTAGAATTGGAGTTGTGGAAAGTTGTGAGCTGCTGGGTGGGTACTGGGACTTGAACCCACGTCCTCTGCAAGAGTAATAAAGACATCTACAAGAGCATTAAGTGTTCTTAACTGCTGAGCCCTTGCTCTAGGACACTCCCACCCCAATTATTTAAACTTCCTGACAAATTATTCTGGACAGTATATATGCAGTGTCTAAAGCATGAATAATTGGGGAGCTGAATTGTAAGTCTAGTGATAGAAGAAACCCCTGCAGCCAAAGGAATGGCCTTATAGTTACTTCACCTGAAACCATTTGCTTTCCCTCTATCCAGTGTAAATTAACTTAGTTAACTTGAAAATAACTTGTCTAAACATTCAAAATTTTCAAAGCACTTTATATGTATTCAGTGTATATAAAACTAAACACAGAAATAATCACACTGTCATGCTATTTTAAAAAGGCTTCAAATACATCAGTATTAGGAATATTGAGAATCAAATACTAAAGCTGGGTAAGGAAGCCATGGTCTTATTCTTGTATATAGTAATATATTTGCCTGTGTATTGTACTTAATCCACTTTCCCAATATTCTTTATATTTCTCCATATAAAAAGCAGAAATTTTAACCAAAATGTAGCAGAAAAATAACTGAGCGCATTTTACCCAGGGAGAAATTACACAGCATTCTCAAATAGAAGGCACCTGGTATGTCATAGTGTGGGTTTTTATTGCTCTGATAAACAAACACCAGAAGCAATATAATCATCATCCAGAGGAATCAGGCAAGCACTCAAGGTGGGAACCTGGAGGCAGGAACTGAAGCAGAGGCCATGGAGAGGTTCTGCTTAATGGCTTGCTCCTGGAGGCTTGCTTAGCCTCCTTTCTTAAGCACCCCAGGACCACCAGCCGGGAGTAGCACCGCCCACAGTGAGCATGGCTCTCTGCCCCACAGTTGCCCTGATCTTAAGGAGACTTTTTCCTCAACTGAGGTTCCCTCTTGATGACTCTAGCTTGTATCAAATTGACAAAAACCTAGCCAGCACAAGGAAAATATTTTGCTCAGAAGGAATGATTTTTTCTGTTCATTAATTTAAATGTGTAATATGAGCCTACCCCTTTGCTTGAAGTCAGTATGGCTAGTTTCTACCTCCTCTACTTACCTCTTTTACTAGAGTTTTTTTCTTTTCTTTCTTAGTTTAATTTATTTTTTAATCTCTTTTACCAGAATTCCCTTCCTCCCTCCCCTTCTCTCCCTTCTCCCTCTCTCCCTCTCTCCTTCGACAGATTCAATATGTTACCCAGACTGGTCTCCAACTCAAAACGTGAGGATAACCTTGAACTTCTGATCCTCCTGCCTCTAATTGCTAAATTTTGAGCTTAAAGCCATGCACCACCATTTTTTTATGTGGCATTGGGGACTGAACCCAGGGCCTTGTGCAATCTAGGCAAGCATTCTAAAAACCGAGCATCCTCAGCTCCAGAATTTTTTCCTGTTGCTTTTACCTTCCAAGCATCTAAACTCTGGCATATTTGACGCTGTAGTTAGCAGTACATGTAAGGGTGGGTCCATGTTCTCTTCCGCCTCTGCGTTTTGGCTTCCTTGTTCATGGGTCCTGGCAATATACTGTATATTTGAACAATGCCTCTTTAGTGTCATTACCTAGTGTCAATCATTCTCTGTTCTTGGTCAACTGAGCCAGTAAATTAGAACTGGCAAATACATATATTGGGGTAAGAAGTATCCATCTGTTGTGAATTTCCTTTTGCTTTGGAGAAGCCAAAAGGCCAGGAATTAGTGACTGCTTTAGTCTTCTCTCATGGTTGGCAGCTGACAGGCTCACTGATGAGGTGATAATGAACTCAGAGTCTGCCCTGCTGGCTGGGTGGGAAAAAACTCCAGACAGCAGGCATACCTCACTCAGGAGGCTGCCAAAAGGTTCCTTTATTATAGAACTCATTTTGGAGGTTCACAGGTAGACTTTCCTGGATGCATTTCAGAATTATAACTTATGATTTTAAAGAATATATATTATTTTTTTGCTTTTGACGTAGCAAGTCAGAGGTCTTCATCTCATTACTTGGTGTTCACAGAGGAATTGGGAAGTGAGACTTGAAAAGAAGTTCATTTTTGAAGAAAATATTTCTTTTCATTAAAACAATCATTTCTTAGATACACAGAATTCCTGTATTGTTAGCTATTCCTGTTTATTTAATTGCTAGAATGTTTTCAGACCTTCTCATACTTAATTATAAACTATGTCAGTATTTAAAATACAGCTGGGAATGACTCCATGAGCCATTGTCATACAAGCATTTGAATTTTTATCCCCAGACTCCACATAATAACCGGATGTGGTGACATACATTAGTAACCCCAGGGATGGGGGTAGGGCTCACTGGCTAGCCAGTCTAGCCATTCCCTTGAAGTGGAGAGCTCAAGATTCAGTTAGAGACCTTGTCCTTAAGACTAAGGTGAAGAGCAGTAAAGGAAGACACCTGCAGTGACGTGTGACCTCAGATGCACAGGCAGGTGAGCGCACATGCACAATTTTTAAAAATACTTCAAGAAACTCTGTACTGTTTTCAGTTATGAATATTGGCAAATCACCCATTCTTTCAGATACAGTTCCGTTCCACTGCTGATAAGGACTATCATAGCAAAGTGTATAGAAAACGATTCAGCCATTCTTTGTATGCTTCATTAGTAATAGTCCCCAAAATGTATGCAGTTGTCCAGAGAATTGGTTCCAATTTAGTATCCTCTTGATACTAAAGTTCTTGAGTGCTGAAGACCTTTACATCAAACGGCCATCTTTGCATGTAGCCTATGTCCATACTGTAAATCATCTTGAGCTCAGTAAAGTTTATTAAAATGGAACTCTGTAAATAGTTATTTATAGGAGAGCAAGAAATAATGATAAAACCCAATCTGTATGTGTGCACTACAGACAAAGTTTTTAAAAACTATTTTCCATGTATGGGTGCTTGAGTGCTGATGCAGACCCGCACAGATACAGGGAGCTTGCTGTGGTTTATAGCCCATACAGGAGCATCTTGATATACAAAATGGTTTACATTAGTTACTAGAACTATACTAAATATAAAATATTAAAATGACCTTGAAAGCCTTTAAACTTGACAAATTCGCAGTAAAAGGAAAAAGGAATAATTGTAGTGACTGCTCCTCTTGCTCCATGTTTTCACCTGAGCATTCATGAAGAAGCTGTACCGTTCTTCTCACTTTAGGCAGAGCATCAAGTTTGGGAATTGTTAAGAAATTGTTTTATTATCTCCACCCAGGTTTCCCTTTATCTCTGGCCTGCAGTAGTTTTTCTAGCAGTTAAGCAGCTTAATAAGGAAGAAACTGAATTGTATGCTTATACTAGGCATTAAGATTAACAGAGTCTGCCAGTAGCCTGCATTGTTACCGCTGAAGATTGCCAAATGCTCAGGGTCTGTCCTTGTTAGCTTCTCTTGAAAATTAAAAGGAACCTTTAATATACTGCTTATAATAAGTTAGAGCTTGAAAAAATACTAAGGGTTTATATTCAGCAGTTCAATCAAAGCTGCTAATTTTCCCACTTAGCCATTGAGTGGTTTTCTTCCTTGTTATATACAGTTGGCACTTGCTTTGCTGTAGGAAAATAATTCTTAGAAGCCAAGACAGTTCACTTTGTTGGTAAACACAGGCATGAGAGTATGTCTCATAGGTGTGCAATTTAAAATTAGGATAATAGCTGGAAAAAACAATTAATAAAAATATATAAATTCATACATTTTTCAATACTTGTCGATATTTTAAGGGTTGATTACATCAATCATTTAATTATTTTTATTAACAACAATAAAGAGTACATAAATGGACATTGAAGAATAATCCGAGTTTCATCGTTTTAACTTAATTTTTCTTTGAATAGGGTTTATCCTTTTCCCTTCATTGTATGCTATATACAAATTGGTCTATTGATTCCTCTTTCACATCTCCAAGCCTCCTTGCTGATTTGTTTGTGTCTCATTTATTTGGTCATTAATTGTTACTATCTGCAGTCACTTCAGTGTGATAAGTGCCTTTTACTTTGTATCATATAAACTCATACCAAAGTTATTCCCTGTTGGTTTGGGCTGCTTTACCCGTCTTCCACTTCCATATTCACAGCCCTAGAAGTCGTTCATTCCTGTGCAGGAATGAGGCCAAAGTTAATGTTAATGGTAGTGTTACATGCCTTGAATTTGTTTTCCTTGAGGAATGACAAATCTTTTACAAGTTTTCTCTCAAACCTTACTTTCTGAAAGGGAAGCAGAACAGTCCTTGCAGTACTAATTTTCAGCCTCTGACACAGCAGAACAATTTAAAGTCAAAATATTTTGCTTCAAGGTCATGAATTCAGCAGGGATAAGCTAGAGTCTCTGGCCTCTCGACTTAAATTGAATAACTAATTGCATTAAACTCTGTTATCCCACCTGAACTGTTTTTCAAGCCACAGTTCCTCAGGCTTGCCTTGACTGAGATGCCTTAGCTTTGAAGGCTTTCTGTAACAAAAGCTCTGCCTTTGAAGCTGAAAAGCAGCTCCTGGTGTGAAGAGGAAGTAAACAACCTTGCCCTGCTCTTGGCGCAGTCTCCTGATTGTACTTGGGCATTCTTCACTAGCATCAAAACAATGACAGGCAGAGAGTACTTAGGAACCGTGGGCCATAATTCTTTGGAAAGATGCTGTTTCTGATTCAGGAAAGGTGCTTAACACCAGCCTGACTGTGCCCGTCCTAGGTCCCACATGATGGAAGAAAAGAATCAGTTCCTACACAGGTTATTCCCTCTCTCTCTCTCTCTCTCTCTCTCTCTCTCTCTCTCTCTCTCTCTCTCTCTCAATCAGTTCCTACACAGGTTATTCTCTCTCTCTCTCAATCAGTTCCTACACAGGTTATTCTCTCTCTCTCTCTCTTTTTGTCACACACACAATAAATAAATGTAACTTAAAAATCACTGGTTTTGTAAGTTCTAGAGTTTTGAAAATTATTTAACTCTTCTTACAGTTAATATTAAAAGTCAAAACATTTTAAGAAAGAATTATTTTGTCTTCTGTCTTAAGGGCTTTGTTTTGATTCTAACTCTTATATCCCAAGTTTAGTAATTGCTATATTAATTCAATGTGTGTGATCATATTCTCTTTCCCTAAAAATGTCCTAAGACTGCTATCCATTGCCTTGAGTACACAATTCATATGCCTTAGCATGGCAGTGAAGATTCTGTACAATCTGATCCTTTTCTATGTTCACCATTCCCAGCACTTAAATTCTTTCTCCTTCCACATCCCACCAACTCCTCTTCACTGGTAACTCCTTCACGTCTCATTGCTTATCTTTTTCATGTACATTTTTGTCCTACTGAAATAGGAATACTTAGTGGTGGGTACTCGCTGGTTAAGACTGTGATTAGGACAGTCTCTGCTGCCAAGGAGATAAGGGGTCTTTGTTGTCTTCATTCACTGAACTTGGTAGAACTTACTTGATGAGTATAAAAGTTAGTTTAGTTTCTTTTTAGTCTTAGAAATAATCTTTTTTATTTCTAATATATCTCATAATTCAAAAATAATAGTATAACAGTCTAAAGAAAATCAGCCATAGACATACTTAATGATAGCCTTCTATAGCTGAACTTCCATTTAGAATACAAAAATACAAATAAAACAGTTGCAGTGCTCTTTCATATTTCCTGAGTGTGTATGGAATTAGCTTATAGAAAGAAGCCTCACAGTAGTCTGCAAGAGTGTTGCCTTCCTCGCACACTCACACTCACCTCATAGTGGAGGAAAAGGGAGCTGTTGTAAAATGAGCCATGGTCTCAGTCATGCCACTTAGTGGAAAGGAACAGATCTGGAGCTTGATGTCTTTTGCCACCTAATGCTGTTCTCTAGAATTTACTCACCTGAAAGGGGAAGTGTGAATATTTAAAATGCCCCCAAAGTGAATGTTAAAGTAATTTGGGGGAAGTAAATGAATGGGGTTATGTCAGTGGTGGAGGGTGAAGAAATATTGAGGAAGTAGAAGGAGCAGAAGATTTAATGACAAGGACTATATGGGGATTTCAGGAAAGGGAGGAGCTAGAGATGATTTAAGCTAAAAGCTCCCAGGATCTTTGACCTCTGTTTTCTTCTCTGCTTAGTTTCTCTTTTAAAGAAATTCTGGAAAATAGTTTAACAATTCCCAATGGAAGAGAACAGTCAGAGCTGGGGTGGTAATACTTAAACTCTAGATCCACCAGCAATGGATTCAACCCTGGAGCTCTGAGCAGTCTCCTTTGTCTTATGGCTAAGAACCAGTGGCCCTATTATATAACTAGGAACAGCAGCTTTACTTTGTAAAGACCAATATTTTCTATCGTTTCTCTAGTAAAATTTGAAACCAACATAGTACATAGCGAAGATGGAAAATCAAATACTAGAGAAAGGCCCCATAAGGAATGTAGTACTGTCCTACCTTTCTGCCAGCTTCCTGTTCTTTATAGTTATTTCTGTTCATCCTGTGCCATGAAGGTAGAGACTTAGCTCACTCAGCTTGCTGCCAGTCTCTTCTCTTTCTGCCTGTTTTTGTTTAAAGTTGAAAGATTTATTGATTCGAACATTTTATAAGAAGGGAAATGAAAATCACTCATAATCCTCCCTAAAACTGATTATCTGATAAATGACTATATAAGCTATATTTTATATTCACATCAAGATTTTTTCCTACTCATAGTAAATATTAAAAGCTTTCTAAATCAGCTAATGTCAAGCTACATCATTAGTAATAGCACAAACATACTGAACAGCAGGCCCCACGTTATTTATCTTTTGTTAAGGATGTGATGTGTCCAGTTCTTATATTTTAACTCAAAATAATGTGTTCCCACCTTATTCTTCTACTCCCCTAACTCTTCCAGAAGAACACATGCATAGTTTTAAGGTTATTACTATTCATATTTTTATTTTCCCTCAAACATCCATTTATTCTGCACCAGAAGAAATGTGACAAACCAGATACTATGTTCTAGAAATAGAAATTTTACATTAGATTCGGTTGTTCAATTTGTGCAGTCATTAGAACATATTCAATGTGTGCTCTATGTCAGGTCCTGCTTGAAAATAGATTTCCATTTTGTTCTCTATATGCACTTAATTTTTAATTTATAGTGTGCATTTTCTTTTTTATTTAAATTATTGTTAAAAGTTGTACAACATAAGACATATCATAACTTTCTTTTTTAAGTTAAGGTCTCACTATATGAACCAGGCTAGTGGAGAATTCAAGAGTCCTGCCTGCCTCTGCCTCCTGAGTGCTTGGATTAAAAGCATTCGCCACCATGCCCAACCCTCATTTTCAAATGAACCATCTGTGAGTGTTAAGTATCTCCACACTGTTATGCAAAAGATTATTAGACCATTTTCATCTTGCCAGCAAAGAATTTGACCTTTTGAAATCTAGCTGGCATAATTTATATAGATTCTGTTCTTTGTAAATCATTTTGAATAGTTATCAAATTTTAAACTTCAGAAAAATATGTCTAAGAATTTCTTACATTTCAGTTTGGTAGACAGTTTTATCTATCACTTCCTTGTTTGGGGAATTCACAGATGAAAAGTATTAATAGTTAGTTGGTTGGGGTCCCTCAGCTGGGCAGGCAAGGAGGAGCCCTTTAGCTGCTGGCCTTTCGGAGCTATTGTTTCCATGGCTTCTGACAGCATCCATTGTAGGCTACATGCGAAGAACAGTAGTGGGGCAGTGTTGTATTACAGTTTTCCTTCAGGCTCTCAGCATCAGGACCTAGCGCTCTACAGGTGGTTACAGCTTACAGATTTAGGATTGGTCAGCCCTTTGATGCAGCTCTAACATCAACCAGGAAGTTAGAATTCTTTTGCCCTTAACACCAGCCAGTATTACATTCTTGGCCAAAGAGTCTAAGATGCTACCTTTTCAGCTGTATTGCCATATTCACAGCTTGACTACTGCTCCACTTCTCAGCTGTAGTTGCCACTCTGCTTTGTTCTTTATGGTATCTGCTCAGGATGTGCTGCTGATAGCAAGAAAAAACTGCTGGGATGGAGTCTTCTATTGGGTTCTATCTTGCAACACTGGAGGATGCAGCTCCGGAGACTGTGTCCTAGCTATTTCACAATTTACTAACCCCAAGAAGCCTGCATACAGCCAAAGAAAGAGTGTTTGGGCAAAGCACAGAATACTTCACATGTAAATTAAGGTTTATGTTTGCACCAATCACAACCTTGCCTCTTTAGCACCACCAATCACAACAGTCCCTCTAAGCCACTAGGGGAAATGCTCCCCTCTGGCCTAAGTGCAGATGGTTGCTGGTTGCAGAGTCATCTCGAGTTTATGGAGGCTTTTGGTAGCAAAGCATCTGATACAGACCTCTTGAAATAGCCTTCACTGAGGCTGCACCTTCAGGAGCCAGGGTAGTCAGCTGAGTCTCACACAGTTCTTTTAAGGTGTCTGTGGAATGTCCAATGCACCCAGTACTGGCATAAAGGATCTTCTATTGACTGACTCAGTCAAAAAATCCTACAACTGCTACTCAGGGAGTCAAATTGTCCCAACCCAAAATCTTAGTTTATTTATAACGGATGTGAGAAAGAGTGCTTACAAAAAGAATCTATTATTAAAAGTGGGATTGGTGAGATGGTTCATCAGGTAAAGGTTTTTGTCACTAACTCTGACAACTCAATTCAATCTTTGGGACCCACATGGATGAAGGAAAGAATCTATTCCTGTATGATGTCCTATGGCAATATGACGAGCATATTGTGCATATACATGCATACATATGGGGGGAGTGATTTTTTTTAACACGTGCTAACAGTAGTGCTTAACATCTTCCCATTGCCCCAGGGAGATGGGACCTACTTATCTGTTTCAGAGGGGCATGGGTTTAGTCTACAGTGGAGAAATATAGTAACAGGAAATTATAATAATAGATAGCAAGGAGGTATGAGCAGGTGTCAGTGGCAGAATCCATGTCTACTTGGGAATATGACCGTCACCACTGTAATTCCATTATGTCCCTTTTAAAAAGCATATCAGAGAAGGGAGTAATAAAAGTATACTTTAAAAAGAAAACAGCATTTGAAAGTCACATAGCTATGGCATATTAAGGCATATTTGAGAAATTATTAGTAGCAATAGCTAGAGCAAAGAAAGTTGTAGGGAAATTCTGTGGAAAGCTGGCAGGACCTTGTATGCCATGCTGTTCAAGTTTTATTCTGGAGGCAGAGAAGGCAGGCAATACGATTTAAGGCTTATTCCAGAATGCCCAGGTGAACGCTCCAAGGCTGGATAGGAATGAGATAGACAACAGCAGCAGACAAGTTAAGAATCCTGACTTGAGGGGGCTGGAGAGATGGCTCAGTGGTTAAGAGCACTGCCTGCTCTTCCAGAGGTCCTGAGTTCAATTCCCAGCAACCACATGGTGGCTCACAACCATCTGTAATGAGATCTGGTGCCCTCTTCTGGCCTGCAAGCATACACACAGACAGAATACTGTATACATAAATAAATCTTAAAAAAAAAAAAAAGAATCCTGACTTAAATGTAGACTGGAGAGCTCTCAAAGTTGAACGTTGAGGCAAACTGTAGGTAGACGTTTAAGGAAGCAAATGCAGTGTCAGTGCTCTCTCTTTACCTGTCCCATGTGCTATCATACAACCCCTTCCAGCCCCTAAGCCAATCAGACCTAGTATTATAAAGCAGCTTTGAGATAGTGATGAAGAAAACAGCTGGGTTTTGACGGACAGGCACCAGAGCATCTGGCCTAAAAACCAATTCACGGTTCTTTTTGAGGGATCTCCTGTGAATAACAGGAGACCAACAGAACCAGCTGCCATCAAGCTTCATAGCAGTGGACATTTTTCACTACAACTCCATTTCTCCAATGGAGTACTATTTGTCACAACTTGTATTTCCCTGTTATTTATTTAATGGTAACTATTTCATATTTAAATGAAATTTAGCAACTTTGGCATTGTTTTTGTCTCTCACAGTTCAGAGCTGTGTTGCTGATTGTTTTGGTATAAAGATATTCTATTCATTCAGTCTTTGTTGTCCTCTGAGCTCCACTGGGGAATGCTGTGTCCAAAAACAAAAACCCTATGTCTCCTCTTTCTGGAAGCAGACTCTCTTGGAATTTGAGAGTTTTCTTACCTTGGTGTTGATACTGAGCTACTTTTAGGGAGGTTGGGACTGTTTGTCACTCATTAGCTGTCTCTAAAAACATCTGTGGCCTGCATTTTCACCTTCTGCCATGTCAGACAAGACTCAGTTGCTTGTATTTCATGATTTCATTCTTCGCATTACTAGAAAGCTTCACACATCATATACTTCCTTTAATGCTTCTCAATTACGTGTAGATATGTTGAAATAAATGTGTATTGTGTATGTGTATCTGTGCATGCGGCACAAGCCAGAGAGCAACTTTGGGTGTTGCTTGTCCGAAGCTATTTGTCTTAGTTTTTTTTTTTTAAGAGTCTCACTCTCCTCCCACCCCCACCCCCGCCCCGGTTGTTGTTTTTTGTTTTTGTTATTGCTTTGGGCTTTTTTGTTTTGTTTTGTTTTGTTTTGTTTTTGAGACAGGGTTTCTCTGTAGCTTTAGAGCCTATCCTGGAACTAGCTCTTTTAGACCAGGCTGACTGCAGACTCATAGAGATCCGCCTGCCTCCCACATGCTGGGATTAAAAGCATGTGCCACCACTGCATGGCTTTAGATAGTCTCTCTTACTGGGACTCAAGGCTTGCTACTTAGGCAGTACCTCATGCATGAAGACAGTCCATACATTTCAGTAACCTAGAAAGGTGGAAAGAGGCTACTACACTAGACTCCATAGTTTTCTTTCCTTTCTGTAAAGGAATATAGCAGTGCACTGTGGCATTCTGTGCCTGCAGTTAGCCACATGTGCATGAAATCATCTTTATTAAGTAAATTGGCCTCACTTGTGCCTGGGAAGACCCAGGTATTGCAGTTACTCCCTTGTTTATAACAGCAAACCCTACACTTCTCCAGAGTTACATGAGAAGCATAAAATCATGCTAGTATGCAACTGCTCTTCGACTGAGCACCTTCAACAAAACCACTTAGCATGAATGCTTCATTCTAGCTGGAAGCTGAGATTTGTTGTCTTTAAAGGAGTTCTCTTTGTTTTAGCCACCTTAAGAATTTTATTCAAAGAGAGAACTTACAAGACAACTTGGTATTTACTCCTTGGCCTCAAGTCATTAGTCCTTAAAATTCAGCAAACATGTGATCTTTACAACTGTTTATATCTCCTCTTTCCTCAAGACTAGAGCTTATGCCGATCTTGGTTTGAGATATAATCAACATAAATGATACTGGCTGCCCTATGGATCTCCATACCCAGTACACTCTGGTAGCTAGGTCTGCAGATCCATTCCAGCAAGGCTCCTTAGTGGGTTACCTAGAGCAAAACCAGGTTTTTTCCTTTATCTTCTTGTTAAGAAAAAAGGACTTAAAGGAGACAGATGAATATTCTATTATAGAAAGTCAGGGAAGAACAGGAGCACAGAGATATGTGGTACTGAACTTCAATCCTCATCACCATAGAAATCTACTCAGAAGGGCCTCATGTTGAATGAAGCCCATAGGGGTAAAAGGAACTGTTTCAGGGAAGTGCAGGCCAGCCCTAAGAAGCAGTGGCTGCTTAAGACCTCTTGTGTTTTTAAGTAGTTTCAGGGATGTCCAGGTGTCCTGATTTAAAGGCACCACTTCTTAAGTCAGGAAACTATGTCTTGTTCTGAGGTCTAGTGTAATAAATACATATTCCTAGGGGATAGTACAGCTGGGCCCATGAACCATGTTACAGCCTGTGATTTATTTACACTGTTAACCACAGTTAATGGCAAATCTATAAGCCACACATGGTCTCATGGTGGCCTTTTAATTGGCGCACAGTCATGGATCCATGAAGCAGGACAAAAGTAGAGCAGTTTGTGTCGTGTCCAGACGTTCTCTGCTGTGTGACTGAGTTGTGGAGTTGCTCCTATCCAGCATTCTTTCTGGAGCGTAGCCATGACTGTTCGTGTCTTGTTTTTGTCCGTCCATTCTTTACTTCGTTGCTTACAGTACCCCAAACCACTCTAAGATGTCTACTGTTTTCACTAATTTCTTATCTTGGGTTGGTTTCTGGGAAGTAGAGTTGACTTTAAAGTTTTTTAGATTTTTGGCCTTACGGCTTTAAACAGTTTCACACTTTTGAGCACTAGGAAGTCGGTGTCCTAGTTTGCCTCTCTGTTGCTGTGACAGAACACCGACCTAAAACAATCTGCAGAGGAAAGGATTTATTAGTTTTACAGATTACAGCCCATCATCACGGGACGCCAAGGCAGGAACCTACAGGGAAGAACTAAAGCAGAACCAATGGAGCAACTCTGCTTACTGACTTCTTCCCATGCCTTGTTCAGCTACTTTCCTTACAGTCTATGGCCACTGTCCAGAACTGGTACCACCCACAGTGGACTGGGCTCTCCCACATTAATCAACAGTCAAGAAAATGCTCCACTGATATGCCCATAGGCCAGTCTGATGGAAGCAGTTCCTCTGTTGAGATTTCCTCTTCCCAGCTGTGTCGAGGTTGGTATCAAGTTGGTAGAAGTATGACAGCTAGTGATCATTCTTCCTTTCTTGTCTCTGTTATGATTACCAGGACCATATGGCAGTAAGAATTCTATCTAGCTCCTCCAATTTCATTGGATTACAGAATACTAACAAAGAGCTTCTGTTAGAATTGCACTTTCCATTTATATGGAATATTCAGATTTCAAGCCCAATTGTATATGTACTTTATTAAGGTGTCAAGGTCTTTGGACCATATTTCCATTGTTTAGTTACGTTTAAAGAGTTCTTTACTTGTTTTACATACCAATTGTCTGTCAGACACATCTTTTGCAAGTATTTTCTTCTAGTCTGTTGCCTGCTCTTGACTGTTGAAAAATTAATACACATTTCAAATAACCTCAGGTATGATTCTCTAACAAAATTTTCAGAATACAGAGATTTTTTTTTTATTGTTTAAATGGGTCAAAAATCCTTGTTTTCCAATGACATCTTGAAATTTGCATACAAATGAATGGAACTAGAAAAAAAACATCCTGAGTGAGGTAACCCAGACCCAGAAATATGAACATGGTATGTACTCACTCATAAGTGGATACTAGCTGTAAAGCAAAGGATATGGAGCCTATAGTTTATGATCCTAGAGATGCTAAGTAACAAGATGAACTCTAAGGAAAACATACATAAATCCACCTGGAAAGGGCAAATAGACAAGATGACCTGACAAAATTGGGAGCATGGGAGTGGGAAGAGAAGGGAGGGTGGAAGGGGGAGACAAGGGGAGGTGGAAAGGAGAACTTGAGGGAATGGAATAGTCAAGATGGAGGAAGAACAGAAATGAGAGCAAGGAAAGAGATATTTTGATTGAGGGAGCCATTATGGAGCTAGCAAGAAACCTGACACTAGAGAAATTCCCAGGAATCCACAGAATGACCCCAGCTAAGACCATAAGCAATAGAGGAGAGGGGGCCCTAACTGGCCCGCCTTGTAGTCAGATTGATGAATATCTTAAATGTCACCATAGAACCTTCATCCAGCAGCTGATGGAAACAGAGGCAGAGACCCGCAGCGGAGCACTGGGCTGAGCTCCCAAAGTCCAGTTAAAGAGTGGGAGGAGTGAGAATATAAGCAAAGAGGTCAAGACCTTGATGAGGACACCTACTGAAACAGTTTACCTGAGCTAATGGGAGCTCACCAACTCCAATTGGACCTGAAAAGAACCAGCATAGGACCAAACTAGACCCTCTAAATGTGGGTGAGAGTTGTATGGCTGGGGCAGACTGTGGGGTCACTGGCAGTGGCACCAGGATTTATCCCTACTGCTTGTACCGGCTTTTTGGGAACCTACTCTCTTTGGATGGATACCTTGCTCAGCCTAGATATAATAGGGAGGGCCTTGGACCTTCCCCCAAAGCAATGTGCCTCACCTTCTCTGAGGAGTGGATACAGGGTGCAGGGTGGTAGATAGAAGGAATGGGAGGAGGAGAGGAAGTGGGAACTAAGATTGATATGTAAAATGAAAAAAGATAATTTGTTTTCTTTTTAAAAAAAAATAAAATAAAATAATTTTTTAAAAAGCATTAAAAAAATCCTTGTTTTCATGGAAGGACATAATTATAAAGTGAGAAGTTGTAAATATATGTGACTAACCTCCTGAATAAGAAAGGAGTTTCTTCTAGTTTTGCTTTACAAATGTCATGGATAATTGAGAAGGAACTAGTCAGCTCAAGGTACCTCCATGGTTTAACAGTCCCTAAATAAACACAATGAGAAGGGAGTGGGCTCCATTAGACCCCTTCTTTCAACCCAGCACTGCCTATGGAAGCTTGCTATCAATCCCAGACCTTCAGAAAGTCTCAGGCCTTGCCAGCCTCTTTGCTCACAACTCTTTTAGGGCTCACTAGACTTCAGCTAACATTCAAGATTCAGTCCACATCTTGGCTTTCTTGGTGCTGTAGCCATGGTCACAGGGAAGGCATTTAGGAAAATGAAAAGAAATGTGTGCTGAACTGAGCTGAACCAACAGATGTAACAGGGGTCAGAAGACTGTCGTTGTGAGTGCAGTGATGGAATAGACTCTGAGAAAGGAAGAGGCAGCATTTATTTGTGCAACATTAAAAATGTTTAAATAACTGGAGCATTCGACTGGAAAAGTTAGGCAGGAACCAAAACAGTAGTTTGAATGCCCTCATGTGTAGCTTTTGTGTTTCCTTTCTCATAGAATAGTTAGTTTGGCAGCTAGAATATTTTTAAAATTCATCTTCTTAATGCAGAAAACATCCAATTGAAGTCTAGCAGTAAATCTCAAATAATTTTTTGTTGTCATAGTCTTAATTCTTCAACAAGTGCCTTGTAGTCTGATGCAATGATGTGTATCTGTCATCCTGGTCTACTTAAGAAAGCACAGCAGGGGATCATTTCAGTAGTTCAGAGCAGGCAATAGACTGAGGTACCATCTCAAGAGAGGAAGAAAAAGACAGATTTCTAAGTGTACTCATACTTGTTCATCGTGATCTCAGAAATTTGAGAAAATAAAGTAATAGTCCTAGTTAGAGAATACGTTTCTTAGAAGCTATAATACTTGTTTTTTAACTTAGTCTTTGTGCTGTTTTCTCTCTGCTTCTTTCAAAATACATACAAATACCTCTAAGTTGCAATGTATTTTTATTGTAGAATGGAACCATTTTAAGTTTGAGATACCCTTTCCCTCTCAGTATAAGGGATTTTAGGGATTTAATTTTATTGTTTTTAAATATATATATATGGGGGGGCTTGCAAATGGGAGTGCAGGTGTGTAAAGAGGCTGGAGTCATCAGATCCCCTGGAGTCAGAGTTACAGTTAGTTGTAAGCACACAGCGTTGGTATTGGGAGCCAAAATCTGGTCCTTTATAAGATTAGTGTGTGTTCTTAACCTTGAACCGCCATCTCTCCAGCCTCAGAATGTAAGATTTGTTTTCTTCTTAAGTTTCTATTAGTGTGTATGTGGGGGGGGGGTGCATGTATGTTTGTAGGTGCCGTGGTGCTTCACTAGAGTCGGAAAACAACATGTGGAAGTCACTTCTCATCTTGTACCATGACCTGTGATCAAATTCTGGTTGTAAGACTTGATACCAAGCACCATTTACACACTAAGCCATTTCACTGCCCCTTAAAATATAGTTTTAAGTATTATTTAAGCATGTATGTTCAATCTACTCTCTTGGTTCTCATTGTAATAAAAATCCCAGAGCATGAAAGCAATGTAATTGTCTTATCTAGAAGCATGTTTAGGTAAGACAAATAATGAATTTTACAAATTAAGAAATGAGAAGGCTTTACTGTATTTTTAGGCACAGTTTCCATATTGTGTTTAACATAATTTTCAGAAAGGATCCTACCATTTATGGTGGCACATGTCAGTGGGATATGCTGGAAAAGCAAGGGCAGGAGAATCCTAAGTTTGAGGCCAGTCTGGGCTATCACATTGTCTTTTATGCCTTTGTCATTAATTAAAAGGAATTTTAAAAAATGATCCTGAATTCCCCATCCTTTTATACCTGTATTTCTCTGTACCTAATACAAAAACAAAAAATGTGATTTTTTTTTTCTAGACTAAACATGGCATTTGAAAAGCAACTTAGAACATATTGGAAGGAACAGGAGATGATTATCAAACTGATAATGACAGTTCTTCCTAGTGCCAGCACAGTCACTGGGCTCATCCCCAGTTTCCCAGCAGGTGCCTCCTCCCAAACCAGTGCAGCAGAGCTGTTCTTACAAGGTTTGCTTATGAAAACTTCAGACACTGCCTGGGGGTGTGTTCTCGGAGGTTGCCAGAAGCAAACACTAATGATTCCGCTATCTTGTCATTCATCTGCTTCAATTTGCCAGCAGGACAATGTACTACAAGTGCTATTAGTTGTTGGGCATGGCAGGTGTCTGCTGAGGCTGTGACACCACTGGCATTCTTCTTGCGAATATCAGCCATCAGACCTGAAAGACAGTGCGAGCTAAGAAAACGCAAGGCCGCATCTTCAGTAGCATGGTGTGGACAGCTGGTATGAGTGTGCTATTCATCTCTAAGACTAGGAAAGGTTAAGTAAACAGTAGGACAGTGACAGAGTACAGGGATTAATGGTTGAAAGCATTTGGTGATTCTTAAAACAGACACTGATGTAAATGGAGGCATTCTGAAGCTTGAGTTCTGAGAAACGATGTAAGAAAACTTTAGTTTCCTTTGGAAACAAACTTTCTGGAAAAAAAAAAAAGGACAAGATAAATGGAGCAACCCAAAAGTTGTGCTTGCAACATCAGGTGCACTTCATTTTGAAGAGGCCATGGCTTCACATGCCATATCCTATATATGTTAAAGTATTAGGGAGGCAGAGAATACATATTGTTAGAAAGTAGGGACACTAAAATGAAAGAAAATTGTCATGAACCTGCCACTTACTCAGCTTTATCTCTTGAGCATATACTTGCTAAGCCTTCCGGCCCCACATCTCCACTGCAGCTTTAAGACATAGTTTAACAGGTGCTTGATCTACTGGCGCTAAAAAATCACCAGTACTAATACCTTGCTAGCTGTTTTTTGTTTATTGTTTGTTTGTTTAATCTGTCTTAAATTTATTAAATTTTTCATGTGCATGTGTGCGTGCTTGCGTGCGTGTATACATTTTGAGGTCGGAGGATTTGGGGAGCTGGTTCTATTTTTCCACCATATGAGTCCTGGGGATGAATTACAAGTCCTCAGACTTGACAACAAGTACCCTTATCCACTGAGCCATCTGACAAGTCCTTCCAGTTTTTCTATAAGGTAGATACATAAAAAGCAGAAGGGGATCACATACACTTACATACACATGGATGTACATCCTTCCATTTACTGTAGGCATGCCAGAATTACAGGTGTGTGTCACTACATCCAGCTTTTTCATGTGGGTTCCAGAGGTCGAACTGAGACATCAGGCTTGTACAGCAAGAGCTTTGGCTCACTTAGCCATATCTGTGGCCCTCTTCTAACCTTTAGATTTGTTTTATTGTGCATTCTGTTCCCTAGAGACTTTTCATAGACTTTGTTGTATAGATTCCCAAAACTAAGCTGTTGTAAAATATTTTGCTAGTTCACCTAACATAATTGAGGCCCTAGATTCAAACACCAGCACTTAGAAAAATAATTAAAATAACTGGGCGGTAGTGGCACACAGAGGCAGGCAGAGTTCAAGGCCAGCCTGGTCTACAGAGCGAGTTCCAGGACGTGCTCCACAGCTACGGAGAAACCCTGTCTCAAAAAACAATGAATAAATAAATAAAGTGCTTTATTAAAGGGAAGCTATGTGTTCACTGCTTTGATACATGGAGTGAACTGCATATATATTTAAGTTTCTTTCAGGTGGGAGTGCAGACTGGAGTAGTTTTCTCTATGAACTTGTCAGGGGGTCAGAGTCCACCTCTGCTGCTTCAGTGTCCTGGTCTGTCTTCATGGCCCTGTGATCCCATGTGGTCACTGCAGTTTTGAACACAGTAGTTTCACCCTTGTTAAGGACAAAAGCAGTGACCCCTGGAGTAACTCCCATAGCACTGCATAGTTACTGCAAGCATGCAGGACCTTATTAGGGTAACCTCTCCATTTTCATCGTGAACAAAGAAGTAGCATGGAAAACTTTAACTGGTTCCATGTTGTTTTCTCTTCAGGGCCTTTAGGAAGTAAAAACACAACTGGAAGGGACAGTTACCAACAATTTAGGGGGTGGGTGCTTCTTCCCCTGCCTAGCAGCTAACATGGCCACTGTGCACCTCAGCCAGTGGAAAATGAATAAGGGGAAGGTACCAGTTTCACTACTAAGCTTCTTTGATTAGTATGTTCAAAGAAAAGATGCTTACAGTATCAGGAACAGACCTATGAGGAAACAGTGTTTTCAGAAAGTCCCGTTGCTCTGCTGTAGTCATGAAGATTGAGAGGCTTGGCTGCGATGTCTTAAGACTATTTCCTTTTAGAAAGTAAGGATGGAAATTCAATATCCAAGTCATAGTTCCTATGACAATTTCACACTTCATCCCCTAGAGCTGTCACTGCTAAATATACATGGAATCTCTTTCTTGGGTGGTTTTCAGACCCAGTTTAAAAGACACCCTGAAATATGTATTTGTTTCTTACTATGCTCTGAAAATGTATCACCCAGATTCATTCTTTGGGCCAGACTTACTAAAAAATTCATTTTAACAAAAGTAATATTTGGGGGTTCAATATACAGCCCAGGGTTAGAGTGCCTCGCCGCACCTGTGAGCCCCTAGTTTCACTCTCGAGTAGTGCATTTCCTATATGCACACACACACACACACACACACACACACACACAGTTCAAAACTTGAAGAATAGACTTAGCTTTGAAACTTATTTCAATGAAAACTTTGCAAGGACCATTTTAGAATAACTTTGTTGTTCCTCTCACCAAATGAGTTTTCTTTAAACTTACCTTTCATTTGAAGTGTAGATAGATATATTTTAGAAAAGAAGGAAACTAATAACTTTTACTAAATTAACTTTTAAACAAATACCTTTACTTTTGAATATTAGTAAAAATGAAGCTCTCATTAATCTTAGAGTCTCCAGAGTTGAGTTCATGTACTTTTTAGACATGCCAATTTAGTTGTGGAATGCAAACTACACTATTTTTACTGTGACTGTTTGTGATAACTGCATTCTGCAAGTCTCTTAATGCTTGTTACATTCTTTACAAAGCCAATCTTTTCTTGTCTACATACAATATTTGGAAAGATTGCTCTGGGTACTGGGGATGTGGCTTATCAGAACATGCAAGCCTCCTATTTTGATCCCCTATATTACAAGTGTGTGTGTGTGTGTGTGTATGTGTGTATAAGAAAGAGAGAGAGCACATCCATATTATAAAGTAGATGCCCCAGTTTTTTTAAATGATCACTGACCAAAGTTTTATTTATTGAGTTTTTTTTGCTTGTTTTTAATACAGAAGAAATTTTGTAACATTTTGATATGTGAATATTACCTGTAAAAATACAATTAAACTATTAAAGAGCAAAGAGAAATCTTTTTAGATTACTTAGTTTGTGCATAGTTTTCCTCATTCCCAGACTTAAGTTGAAGACTAGAATGTCTATATAGGGAGTCCCAGGATAGTCAGGGCTACACAGTAGCAAGACCCTCTAGAAAAATAAAATAAATGATAAAATCAAAGTGCCATTCCTCCAGACATCTAATGGTCTGTCTAAACACCCGGTCTGGGACACTTAGTAATTCTTTTGGCTTTCCGGTTCTGCTGTTATCAAGTGTGGGTACACCAAGTATTCATTTTGTGAAATGAACTCTCTACCTTAGGGACTTTTCCCCTTTGGCTACCACTTGTGCCCTCTAGAGAAACTCAGATTCATTATCTCATTTCAGCAAAACTAACTTAAAGTTTTACCCTAGTAGTCGTACTCTTTATAAATATATCTGGTATATTTATTAGTAAATTTTTCTGGGTTAGCCCATTAATACCCACCCTGTCATCTTCAATTGGACATCCTCTACTTTGTGCTGCCTCTTACTGGGGAAAGAGGTGAAACTGATGAAGGGATGCTGAGAGATGGCAGAAAGACGTGGGCTGAAACCCAGAGGTGGTCCCGAGTTTAGGCCAGGCATGTGATGCGCTGAGAGACCCAAGAATGTTGACCTTAGAGAAGCAGAGCAGTGTAGAATGACAGGAAAGTTGGAGATGAAACTATAAGAATAATACAGGCCCCAAATAAATGGGTGGTAGTGGTTACAGAAATGACAGTCCCATATAGTGAAGACTACTAGAAAAGAAGAATAACTCTCAGTGTTAGACCATAGGAAGCAAAGCGCAACTACATTATGTAGGTACTGTCAGCCTGGGGACCCAGGGGTGGGTGACTCCATTAACATGATGGGGAAACATGATGGTGGAGGAAATAATTGACTTGTTGCTAACATTTTACACCCAGTATATTCTCTAATATCTAAATAAAAGAACAGAACACAGGTTTCAAAT
This sequence comes from Ondatra zibethicus, assembly GCA_004026605.1. Lineage (NCBI taxonomy): Eukaryota > Metazoa > Chordata > Mammalia > Rodentia > Cricetidae > Ondatra > Ondatra zibethicus. The sequence goes on along the minus strand of PVIU01001479.1, from coordinate 182,877 downwards.
TTTGAGAGATCAGGTTTACTCACAGGACATGACTGTGCGTTTCACAAAGCTTAATCAGGTTGATGTGTCTTCCATACTCTGGAAAGGAGAAAATCATAACTGAGTAGACATCTTCAGGGCATGAGATAAAACCAGCAATTGCCTGGATTTTAGATGTGGTTAAATCACAAGGCCACAGAATCAGTGTATGTAATTCATAATAAGAGAATGAGGATTTGCAATTTAATCTAGATTGTAGTCAATTAAACTATGCCTCCATATCCATGTCATTAGCATGCTAAAGCCTCCGACCTCATTCTTTCATCAGGTCTTTTCCCTAAAGTTTTTGGACTTATAGAGCATATTGTAAGTAATTCTGCAACTCTTCAGCTTGAAATTCATACTTGGAAGAGGAGGGAATGGTAAACATTGTTGGTTATGTTCCTTAATTCTTACTCCTTACACTTCAGCAGAACATACTCCTTGAGCTTCTGTGGAACACACACATGCTTAGCACGCACTCCAAGTTACTGTTCCAGTCTTGCTTGCAGTTTCTTGCTTACTAGTGTTGGAAGGCCACTGTGTTAAAGACTCAGAAATCATCAAAGGTGTTCAGTTTTTCATGCCTATGGCATTTGTCTCTAGTTTCTAAAATTTGCCCAGAAGGGTTTTGGAAAGGAACAGAGGGGAGGTCTCACTATTTCCTGCAGCTCAAATGCCACAGTAGTGCACATCTTGATTCCATTAGACTTTGCAGGTCAAAGAGCAAGTTCAGCTGGTATAGTTTACAGCACCAGGGACAGAGTGACTAGCCACTTTAATGACTTAACTTTATGCTGCAACTTACTGAGGAAATAGGGGTTGCTAACCACTGAAATGTTTGTATCCAGTTGACGGGGTGGGGGTGTTTGCTTGTTAACTGCGAAATAGACTCTGAACAAGAGAGTGATTTGGCAGGAAGTGCACTGGCATTTTGTCCTGTGATCCTGTGGGGGTTCTCCCTTGTGTCTTCCCACTTGCTCCAGGGAAACAGGCTGCTTGTGCTTGCAGGACTCCGGTTGGTGGCAGCTTCTAGTTAGGAGCACTCTTAGTGGTCAACTTCTGTTTGTGTCCACCACTTCCTCTAAAATATTCATGTTGGTGCTAGGACCTAACTTCTAGATCTCAGACTCTTACTAGAAAGAATCACTTATGACTGTTTTTTTTCTTTCCTGTGTTTCTGTTTCCATCAGAGAAATACTACCTTTATCAGAGAGTGTCTTTCTACAAAGAAGACTGTTTTCCATAAGCAGCAACTAACTTACACTTCTTCTCATAGTTTATTTTTTGTTTTATTCTGAATTTTGTTGCCTCTGAAAAGCATAACATTTTAAAAAGAAGTTTGAACTTTTTTTGCTCTGCAGTCTACCAAGTCCCATAGTTCAGGCTTACCATGTAGGCCTCCTTTCTGTCCAGTGTATTAAGAAAACAGCAAGGCTAATTGCACCAGACTTAAAGCTGTTGATGCTGCTTACACATCCTTGCCTTGTCTTGAACGTTTCCAAAGGATGTAGCTCAGAGGTGGAACTCAGACTCCATGAGAGAAAGGGAGAGACACCACAGTGTTTTCAAGAACTCTTGTCCATTGTGTTACCCAGAAAGATCCAGCTTGCTCCTCAGCCTGCTTATTCCCCAGAGGACAGGTTTTGCAAAAGAGGCTTTGTTCAGCCACAGGCAAACGTGAGATGTCAGCAGTCCTAGACCTCACTTGTCTCTCCGGGAAACAAGATAATCCAAGACACAGAGAAGCAGTTGGAAGCTAAGTGAGTGGCCTTGCATGTGGATAGCCAGGCGTCATGGCTTCATGTGCTGCATGTTGAAAAGTGATGGCTTTATTGTCCTCTGACAATGAGATTTGAGGTTTGTTAGTTGTCTGTTTTGTTTTTTTTTTTCTTTCTTTCTCAAGGCAGGGTCTTGCTATATAGACAAGTCTAGTCTCAGATTTGTGGTGGTCCTCTTGCCTCTGCTTCCGCCCCAGGTACTTAGATTATAAGTGTGATTCTCCATGCCAGGCTTGAGCATGGAGTTTTGCTTCACCAGATGCTTGCAGTGAACCCAGTTCCAGCTAGTTTTAGCCTTTACTATGTTCCTGAAAAACTTGGGAACCCATTGGCAGAGTTACTGTCTGTAGTAAAGCAATAGGGATGCATTGCTACGTTGGCTAGACAGTGTCTACAACTGATGAGAGTGGAAGGCCTCGGTTTGGGCTCAAGGTGACACTGAGGTAGACTGCCTTTTTGAATGAGAGATTGGTTTATTAGAAGAACTATTAATGCCAAGGAAAGCCAGCATGGCAGTGGTCCTGGGGAAAGTTGAGGCCCACATGACAAAGTGAGATTGCTTCCTTACAGGTTCTAGAAAAGGAGGAGATTCTATGCCAGGGAGGTGATGAGTCCATAGTAAATGCTTGCAAGTTGGGCAGTCTCTGGTTCCCTGATGGTAAAAAAAAAAAAAAAAAAAATTATTTATTTATTATGTATACAATATTCTGTCTGTGTGTATGCCTGCAGGCCAGAAGAGGACACCAGACCCCATTACAGATGGTTGTGAGCCACCATGTGGTTGCTGGGAATTGAACTCAGGACCTTTGGAAGAGCAGGCAATGCTCTTAACCTCTGAGCCATCTCTCCAGCCCCGAGGGGATTGTTTCTTGCATTCTGCAGAAAGAATGTATGACCTTGAGGATGTGGAGGAAATGAGGAAAGGCACCCAGTTAGTGTGCATTCATTGTATTGGATGTACAGGTTTGGGTGACCCAATAGCTTGGGGTCTGGTAGCCTAGAGCCTTGTGTGCAGAATCAGCTGTCAGGATGGGGAGAGACACAGTTCAAGTATGATCTGAGCAGCATCTGCAATGGCTCCCAGGGGAAAGCAGGTGAAGCTCCAGAGCCTTATTCGTGTTGTCTTTGGGCAGTGATAGGATCCATTGCAAAGTTATTAAAATTATAATATAACAAAGAGAACAATACTGTCTCTATCCCTAGTGTCCAAGCATACTGTTTATGAAAGAATTGGAATTCAGTCAAAATATTTCAACAATATAGAATAATTTCACCTTTACACATTGTGCTTTTTTTTCTTTTTTAATTGCCTCTGCCAACCCGACCAAGTATGTGTGTGTACATTTATGCACACAAGTGTAGAGGCCAGAGACTAGTCATTTCTCTCCTTTCACTATCAAACCCAGGTAGCAGGCTTGCCAGCCCTTGTGCATTTTTCCTAAATACAAAACTCAAATCACTATAATCTTTGTATTTTGTATCTAAGAAAGGTGTTGATGGTGCCATATAATTATACTGCTGATATTAATTCATCATTTGCTCTTGGCCTAATGGCAAGTGTGTGATCCTGACAATGGGTACACAGAAACATAGCACCCTCACTGAGAGTGCACACTTCTCATCCTAACTCCTTATGTCCTCAAAGAAAACAGATAACTGTCACCAGGAAGCTGTGCAGTACACAGTCAAACAGCTTGAGCGCCTTCAGCATCAAGGTTATATTTGTTTCAAATGTTCAGTGGTCATATTTAGACTGTCTTTTCCTTTAGTGCTGACTGGAGCCTGGTTGTGTAAAGCCACCTGCCGTTTTCCCCAGTTCCACAGTGTTGATACTAGGATCCATGCTCTCTTCCAACAGCAAAAACTAGTTAATTTTTTTTTATTTTCATGTCGTAAACTGATCTGTGGCCCACATTTTTTAGTATTACTTATTCAGAGTTTAGTAGATCTACTCATCCAAAATAAAATCTTAGGCTATTTAAATGATAGTCTTCCAGTTTGTGGCCTCACTAAACTTTTCCATATGACTGCAGTTGAAGCTCAATTATCTTAACAAAAGTCAGAAGCAAAGTTAAGCTTCTGCAGAGCATTTTCAGACTCAGCATTTCCTGGGTCAGAACTTACAACTACTTTACATAGTTCTCCTGTAGTAACTCAGATTTGTCTCTCTAGATGACCTAGTGAAGGATGGGTTCGGGTCCATGGACAGTTTGTTTCCCCAGTTCGTTCAGATTGTTTATAAGTTTCTTCTTGATCTTTACTTCCTATACATGAACTGCAGAGAAGTTAGCCAGACTGTGGCAAAGAGTAGGGTGGAAAGTGAGGCCAAAATTAGCATAGTATTGAAGTTTGCACAGAGAAACTGAAAACTATCACCATGAAAGTTGATGTGTAGCAGCATGAAGAGAATAAATTTATCCTATGCAAATGATCCCCAAACCCAAGACTATAAACGTTGCATTTCTTTGTACAGTCCTCCACTGAGCCTCTACCCTTTTTACCAGCTCTGGACCACTTTATTTTTTGGAAAGGTTTTCTTTCCTAATAAACTATAGCTACTTCTACCACTGTCTTTATGTCCCTGTTCCAGTTCCTCAGTGGAGGAAATACCAATGGGTGCCAACTGAGCCCCAATATCTGCCTGTAATAAAACCACCAGTAATCTGTGATGCTTAAATTATTGTTTTAAAGTATATGTAAAGATCATTGTGAACAAAGTCACAATCCTAAATGTGTATGCATTGATGATATCAAAATACTTCATGATGTTCAGATGTAATTCTAAGTCCATTTTCTTAAAGTTTGCAAATCAGGGCTGGTTCAGTAGGTGACGGCATTTGCTCCCAAGCTTGACAACCTGAGTTCAATTCCCATTTTGGAAACAGAAAGAATAATCTACACATCCCACAAAGGAACAAGACAAAAGTAGCTTAGCAAGGCAATTTTTTTTTTTTGTAAAAAGGGTGCAGCAAGACTCAAACTGGGCTTGCAAGCCACCAGGACAGGCATTCACTTGATTTTTCTTCTAACACAGGTCATAACTGTTTCTTTTCCCCATCAGCTGGGGTCCAATCTCACAGTCTTTTGCCGTTGCCTAGTTTTTAAAGAATCAGCATGAAGGAAAGAGGTAGGGGTTAAGATTTATATAAAAATCATGCAAGCTATGGGGAAATTTGTGGAATATTGGTGCTTGGTGGGCAAATTACCTTTAAAAAAGTTTTTTTTATAACACCCAAGATGCTACCTGATCAAAGAGAGAACAGACTCCCACAAGTTATCCTTGCTTCCATGCATGCATAGGCTCACATCTTATTTTATTTTTGAGCCAGGGTCTTACTATGTAGCTCTTGCTAGCTTGGTCCTCACTAAGAAGACCAGGTTGGCCTTGAATTCACAGAGATCAGTTTGCCTCTACCCCTCAAGGGCTGGGATTATTAAAGCCATGTGTCACCTTTCCTGGCCTTTTTTACTTTTTACCTGAAAAAAATAAAAATATAAAAAGGAGTTCCTACATATAGTTGTAGCTTAATTTGAAAAATAAAGCTAGTGACTATTTTATTTAGTTGGTACGATCTTGTCATGTATATGCTTTAACACGTAATTCTTCCTGCTGATAAGTACTGTGTGTCAGACCATGGGACCATCCATTTCAGACACTGATAACGCTAAGAAGCCAGATCTCACAGAAGAAATCTTCAGCACGTGCGCGCACGCGCGCGCGCACACACACACACACACACACAGAGTGGGGAATGGGGGGGCAAGAGTGTGTGTATTCATGTTCTCTACACCCTGATTCCAACAAAGTCAAGAGGCTACGCTGTGCTGTAGTTTTTACCCAACTTTAGGTTCTACCCAGTACTTGTTAAGTACTTCTATGCTCTTTGTTAAGTAAGCAATGTTGAACTAAATCCCATGGTATAGAACTTCCTGCCACCCCTTGTGAAATGATGTAAAAGTCAGCTATTTTCCTTTGTTCTCCAAATTTTTCTTTATAGAACTACAAAGAATTATTTCAAGTTTGGATCGGTACTCATGTTTTCTTTCCTTTGCAGGCAAGAAGCTCTTCTGGCTGCTATTAGTGAAAAGGATGCTAATATAGCTCTTCTAGAGCTTTCGTCCTCTAAGAAAAAGACCCAAGAAGAAGTGGCTGCGCTGAAACGGGAAAAGGACCGCCTGGTGCAGCAGCTCAAACAGCAGGTATTAGTGACGCCCAGGGCAGAAGAGGGGCCAGAGCGGAGCCCATGTCCCACTGCCCTTTCAAAAGTGTCTTTACTACTGTGTACTTCCTTGTGCTTCATGCTAGACATCAAATACAGAAGATTTTTGTAGAGACTTCACAGGTCTTTAGCCATCTCTTTAAAACAAAATTCATAGAATTCTCAGTGATTGAACTAAATTAGATGATGTCATAGGTCCTGAGGTTGTTTTTTTTTTGGTTTTTTTTTTAACAAAATGTTACAAAAATTAGTAATCAATCTTTTATTCATACTCATTCTTGATTACTTATAATGTTGAACATTTACCTTCTCTGTATTTGCATCTTTTAGGGTTCAGTTTGCTTTCATTTTATTGAGAAAAGGTCTTCCTATGTAGCTCTGGCCAACCCAGTAGTCATTTTTTAACCCAGACTGGTCTTGAATTCATGACACTCCCGCTGCCTGAGCTTCCCCAGTGCTGGGATTATAAGTGTGTACCACCATGCCCAGCTGTGTCTACACAATTTTGTCAGTTTCTAACAGGAAGACTTAATTAACAGTATAATTCTGTCTCACTGTTGGTAAAGTCAGAACAGATGATCTCCAAATGTCAGCGGTTACTAAGAGCTGTACTTTCCCCCAGCCTCCATGGCCTGGTCAGTATCTGCTTCAGCTCTATGACTTGTAAGCCGACTCACAGAGTTCTTAGCACCCCTCTCTCCAGGACCCTCTCTTCCTTGGACCACACTCTTTACTGTCAGCAGATCCTTCTAGACTCTCACCTGAATTTATTTAGCAGCATTGACCAATTATTATTAAATACTTAGTGTGTATCAGGACTTCTGACTACTGTTGATACAGCAGACATGGCCCTGAAGACGTGCATCCATTTATCCAGCGTTGTGGATATTTTGTCACACAAGGGTACTCATATCATCTAGTCTGACAAAGACGTATTTCCTTCCAGTTATACCAGAAAACTGAAGAATAACATTTTTTATTACTTATTTTTTTTAAACATCTTCACAGATGACTTTAGCAAATCTCATTTTAAGATCCTAGGAGTACGCCGGGCAGTGGTGGCGCACGCCTTTAATCCCAACACTTGAGAGGCAGAGGCAAGCAGATCTCTGTGAGTTCGAGGCCAGCCTATAATGTGAGTCCTAGGACATCTAACACAGTTTTACACAGAGAAACCCTGTCTTGAAAAACCCAAAACAAAAAAGAAAAAATATCCTGGAAGAAGTTTGTCTTTGTTCATTATTATAAACAACTGTCAAGTTCTAGAGTGTGGAGTAGAACTATGGAATATGAGTTTAGGGTTAAAATTAACGGATTGGTGATATAAAAACTAAGTAGGTTGTAAATAATGTATCTACTCATGGTAAAAAGACTTCAGTGAGTTGCAATATATTTATGCTTCATTTCCCTCAACTATAAAATGAATGTTATGGAAATCTTCAGAGAGCCAAGATCTTCTTGAGAAGACTAGTTAGTACCTCAGTGCAAAACTGCGGTGTATCAGTCTCTGAGTGTATGCTCTAGAAGTGCCTGGGAGCTGGCTGACTGTCGTGTCCTCAAGCCATTCAATCTCTGTGCCCTGCTCAGTTGACTAGAGCCCATTCCTGGGCCCATTTATGTTTCTTTTTACTTTGAAGGCTGAGCATCACTTTTTTATTTATGAAGTCTTAATCTAAGTGTCTGCTGAGACTATTACTCAAGGGAGTAGCACGGGATGGGGGTATTTTCATAGTTTTCTATTGTGTTATAGTTTAACTTTTAACCCTTCAATTCCAATTTATTTCCCTGACCCCCAAGTTCTTACTGTAAGGGGTTTTTGACCGTTTCTAAGTATTTCCATGCAGTGGGAGGAAATATCCATCAATGAAGTACTGTTTTTTAAATTAATTTATTTGTGTATTTTGTTGGTCACACGTGCCACAGTGTGCATGTGGAGGCTAGAGGACAACTTTCAGAAGTCTGTTCCAGAGGTAGAACTTGGTTACCAGGCTTCATAGCAAGTGAGCCATATCACAGGCCCCAAGTAATACTCTAAGTAATTCTTTCATGTGCTGTGTCCATTGTATAGTTGCCAGGTTTTTGTCTCTCTGGGAATTGCTAGGACACACGACACTTTATTGTCTACCTTCACTCTTGTTTACTGCTTCACCTTGTAAAGCTAATTGCTCTGACATCACTGATTTGGACCTTGAGATAGGCCTACACTTTGATTTGGCGCATCTTAGATTGTAGCAGACCTTGCAAACATCCACTTATCTGAAAACTAACATTTGTACATACTTTCAAATGTCTCCTGAATCCTGCTGGTATGTTGGTTCCCACATACCACATGACAGTTGCCAGTGCTCTGTCCATATTCCATTTATAAGCAAGCTGTCTGTCTCCAATTGTATATGCACTATCTTGACTCCTTCCCTAGAGACATTTTAGTCCCTTTTCGTGGGTAGAATGTGTCTTGGTCTTTCACTTTGTGCCTTCTTTCCTAGGCTGTGGGACTGGCCCTGGGCCACCCGGAACATGTTGTTTACCGCTGTCCTTTCCTCCGTCTCTCACAGCAGCTCACTCTGTTGAGTGTAAGATGTGTTGTCTGTGGTACTTACTGAGCCCATTGCATCCCTTTGTGACTGAGGCATGCAAGTGCAAAGTACTCACTTCCTCCAACTTTGCTTTTGGTTCCCACACTTTTATTACCTCCAGGAGAGGAAATACAGTGTGGGTATCAGTTCTTCCTTAACCGGGGCAGATCATTTTACTTGTTGTAAATGTTTGTCTTCCTTTTCCTATCATGAAGATTATACTAACAGTTGTAAATCTCCTGCTAAACATATAAATGGTGCCATTTATTTTTCTTTAACTTACTAGGTTTTAAAAAGAACTTTTATTAATGTTATTTAGAGATTTATCAGATACATTTTTAAAAACTCAGATTGGTTTTTTTTTTTAATTCTTGGTCTTAGGCCTTAACCTACCCATCGGAGCAACTTTTTTGTTTTTTGTTTTGTTATTGTTGTTGTCGTTTTTTGTTTTTGTTTTTGTTTGTACATCCTGACCACAGTTTCCCCTCTCTCCTCTCCTCCCAGTTCCTCTCCCTCTCACCCCCCCTCTTTTTCTTCATAAAATGGCAGAATCCCATGGTTATCAACCAGCCATGGTATATCAAGGGTATATCAACTTTTTAAAAAAGACTATCTTTCATTTATTCTTTGACGGTTTCCTACATGTATACAATTTAACTTGATCACACCTACTACAAGACTCCTCAGTACACCTTCCCTGCACCTTCATGTGCTCCGCGCACACTGAGTCCGATTAGTGCTGCCTACTGGGATGTTGGCTTTTGTATGGGTGAGCATCGCTGCACCGAGTTCATGAGTGCAGCAGCCACCTCCTGTCTGGGAACTGGTGCTTCAGAGCAGTCCTCCTCATCTCTGGCTTCCACACTCTTTCTGCTGCATCTCCAAGTTCCCCGAGCTTTTGTGGGTTTGATAGAAATGTCACATTTAGGCTGAGCACTGAATGGACACTAGTTCCAACATTTGACCAATTAAGAGTCTGTTCATTAACTGTTGCCCACTGTGGAAAGAGCCTTCTCTGGCCAAGGTTGGAAACAACTCTAGTCTAAGGCTATAAATGTAAATATTTAGAAGGCAGTTTGACAACATTTCCATTCATCCAAACAATGGTAGTAGGTTCCCCTAGGGTCTTTGACCTCCTAAGCCATGGGTTTTGGGCTAGGTTTTCAGTGTGGAACAACATACTAAATATGTAGATTCTTACCTATCAGATTGACTGTTCACTCTCTGTACTACATATAGAGATCTCTTCTAACTCAAGTAAAATTGTGTAAAGAAACGCTAAAGATCTAATATGAACCAAACTTGATGAAAGTCACCATTTTTGATTTATTTTCTTTCTCTATAAAGAAAAAAAGTTGGATAAAAAATCTTTCTAGCGAGCCAAGAAAATAGAGCTAGTTACAGGTTTAAAGCCTTTCATTATGAATTAAATTTGGAATGGGAGTCTTTTGCCAATAAAAATAGTGGAGAATAAGCCTTTAAAGCTACATACATAATGTAGAATCCTGAGTTACCATCATTTTTCATGTTTAAGAAATGATGACAAGAAAAATCTTTTCCAGTATTTTTGATCCATGGTTTGTTTAACTAACAGACAAGGAGTTTATGGATTTAAAGGGCTAGCTTTATTCAAAATTTAAAAATCAGCATGTATACAGATCATACAATTTTTTCTCGTCATTATTCTCTATACGATACTAAACATTTATATTGACATTAAGTATATAGAAGAATATGCATAGATTATATGTGTCTACTATGTCATTTTATATGAAGGACCTGAATGTCCTCAGGCTTTGGTATCCATGGAGGAGGGAGTCTTGGAGATTAGAACCAATTCTCCACTGATAAGAAAATATGATTTTCAATTATTTTCAGTTCAAATATGGACTAAGGTACTATATTGTATGGTGTGTTGGTCTCATTTTTCACTTTCAGTGTGTTATTTTAATACACATATGTATACATGTATAAATAATTTGTTTCATTTTTTACTTGTGCACCAAGAGTGGCCACATTTGCATATTCTCTTTTGTGTTCACTATAAATAATGCAAAGAAACTGACAACAGTGTCAGTGTTGGGACTGGTGATTCCCTAGCTGGGCATTCAGATCCTTCATGTCAATTTCTGTACTTTGAACATGACTGAAGTTCTAGAGCAGGGTGAGAAATATCTCCATGTGTCCCTCACTCCCCCTGGAATCCCTTGGCAGCCTACTTCAAGTCTGTGTCTCACTAACATCGGTTTGCACCAGTATTCTCCTTCTTCCCTGCTCACGCAGCTCTGCCCACTGCCCAGTTCCAAAGTCACTCCTTTGGATCATCAGCCTGTTACCACATACCCTGGTCCCAGTTATTGCATCTATTAGTCATCTTCTATTCTATAAAAATCCTCTCTCCGTCACACAATAATTATTATTTCAGGAATTGAGGAATAGCTTAACCTATGGTTCCATTTAGAGTCTCTTGTAAATTTGCAGTCAGACTGATGGCCAGATCTACAGTCATCTAAAGGCCTGACTTGAACTTGAGAGTCTGTTCACATCCTCATGTGGTCTTGGCCTTTCATACAATAATTTAGAATATGGCAATGGATTACCCTAAACAAATGAGATTCCCAGTGTCTTTGTAACTTAAACTCAGAAATGATACATCATCACTGCTGCCTTTGATGTCACACAGCTAACTCTTTACAGTTTGGGAGGGAACACACAAAAAAAAAACACTGGGAATAGTTGGAGAATGGAATTGTTGCTGGCCATCTTGAAAGCTGGCCACCACAGCAAGTATTATGAATTCACAAAGTAGCATACAATGAGTATACAAAGTGTATTCAACAATAAGTAGCAATGAACTACACATACAGTAATGTAGATGAATCTCAAAACCACAACAAAACAGTCAAGACAATAGAGTTTATACTGTATGATTCTATTTGCTTGTTGTGTAAGAAAGTACATTATACATCAAAAGAGAACTTGCTTGTAGTCTGTCCCCCTCCTTAGCTTACTGGAGGACCTGTGACTTCTATTCCTTCTTCTTCTTCTGATTTTAGAGTCATCTAACTCTTCTCTGACCAATATCGATCCAGTGTTAACTTGGAAAGAAAGAGACTTTAATTTTTTTATTACTTTATGTGTATGGGTGTTTGCCTGTGTGTGTATTTGTGTACCACCAGTGTTCCTAGTGCCTTTGGAGACTAGAGTTACAGTGTCTGAACTAGAGTTACAGATGTGAAGGAAAGAACAGAATGTTCTCTGTGTAGGCGTCTAACAGTTTTGTCCTTCCACTGTGTGAATGCTGGGTATCAAACTCAGGTCATCAGACTTGATAGCAAGCATTGAGCTATCTCAGTGTTTGAACAGGCCTCCTGTGTCCCTAGGCTAGCCTCTAACTCCTGATCCTCCTGCTTCCACCTTCACAGTACTGGGATTATAGCACATGCCACAGCACCCAGTTTTAAGATTTGTTTTCCTATTGAAAGTTAGCAACTGTTATCCACATAGAGAACCAGTAAGAAAACATCCTAATGGTTACATGAGTAAACTGTGTCAGTATTCATGGGTAGAAATAAGGAGTTCAGAGTAGTTGACTTTTTTTTTTTTTTTTTTACTGATTTTATTGAGCTATACCTTTTTCTCTGCTCCCCTCTCCCTTGGTCTCCATGCTCCCAATTTACTCAGGAGATCCTGTCTTTTAAGAAGTTGACATTTTTGATTGAACAGCTTGAATTATGACCATTAGTAGAGGTAGGCATATATGTTGTGAGTCCTTGCAAAGGTGAGACCTGGGGAAACGGGGCTTACAGTGTTCTGCCTAGCAACAAAGTTGACATCATGCCCCACTGTATGTATCTCATCACAGAGGAGAAATAACAGGTATTGTGGGATATTTTGCTGTTTTGGCTTTTTGGGGGACCTGCCATCCAGCTCCGAAATAAATCACACACGAAGGCTAATTCTTAGTTATGAATGCCTGACCTTAGCTTGACTTGTTTCTTGTCAGCATTTCATAACTTATATTATCCTGACTACCTTTTGCCTCTGGGTTTTTATTTTTCTCTATTTCTGTATACCTTTCTTCTTTCTCTGTGGCCTGCTTTGTAGCTGGGTGGCTGCACCTGATATCCTCCTCTCCTTGTTCTCTTGTTGCTCTTCATTCTCCTTGTTTCTCCTTTTACACTCTCTGCCTGTCAGCCCCGCCTATCCTTGTTCTTCTCTCCCTGTTGGCCATTCATCTCTTTATTAGGACCATCAGGTGTTTAAGATGGGCCGAGAACCACAGCTTCACAGAGGTAAACAAATGCAGAAGAAGCAAAAGTCACACACCTGAAAATAATATTCCCCAACGAACAGGACAGTGCAGAAGGACAACTGCACAGTCTCATGTAGAGACTCGCTGCGGCTGCCCCTTTTCTCTGTCAGAGCATCTGATGTTCCACAGGTCTCTCTGAAAGAGTGGTACATCTTTTCGTCTGGTAAACAGAGCCTGCAATAGCTTATAAGAAAAATCCTTTCCTTTTAAATATCAGGCTTATTTCTATTCATTTTCTATTTTGTCCTCTTTCTTGGCTTACCTGCTTTTCTTTAGTTTCTGTAACACCTCATTTAGGCATTAGCATGTAGCTCTGTCTCTGTTAGGGTTTACTATTGCTGTGAAGAGAGACCTTGACCACGGCAACTCTTTTTTTCTTCATTACCCTCCCTTCCTCTCCCCTCCTCTCCTATCTTCTCCCATGATCCTCGTGTTCCCAATTTACTCAAGAGATCTTGTATTTTTCTACTTCCCATGTAGATTATTAGATTCACGTATGTCTCTCTTAGGCTCTTAGGGTCCTCTTTGTTGTCTAGGTTTTGTTTTTGGGGTTTTTTTGGTTTTTTTTTTTTGCTTTATGTCTAAAAGCCACTTATGAGTGAGTACATATGATATTTGTCTTTCTGGGTCTGCATTACCTCATTCAATATAATATTTTCTAGATCCATCCACTTACCTGCGAATTTCAAAATGTCATTTTTTTTTCTGCTGTGTAGTAAGTACTCCATTGTGTAAATGTACCGCATTTTTCGGTGGAGGGCCATTTAGGTTGTTTCCAGGTTCTGGCTATGACAAACAATGCTGCTATGAATGTGTCTGAGCTCATGTCCTTGTGGTACAAGTGAGCATCCTTTGGGTATATACCCAAAAGTGGTATTGCTGGGTCTTGAGGTAGGTTGTTTCCTAATATTCTGATAAATTGCCATACTGAAATCCAAAGGGGTTGTACCAGTTTGCATTCCCACCAGCAATGCAGAAGTGTTCCCTTTACCCCACATCCTCTCCAGCATAAGTTGTCATCAGTGTTTTTGATCTTGGCCATTCTTATAGGTGTAAAATGTAATTTCAAGTTGTTTTGATTTGCATTTCTCTGATGGCTAAGGATGTTGAACATTTCCTTAAATGTCTTTCAGCCATTTTAGATTCCTTTGTTGAGAGTTCTCTGTTTAGGTCTATACTCCATTTTTTTTTTTATTGGATTACGTGATCTTTTGGTGTCCAATTTCTTGAGTTCTTTGTATATTTTGGAGATCAGATCTCTGTCTGATATGGGGTTTTGTCTTGTTGACCGTGTCCTTTGCTTTACAGAAGCTTTTCAGTTTCAGGAGGTTCCATTTATTAATTGTTTCTCTCAGTGTCTGTGCTACTGAGGTTATATTTAGGAAGTGGTCTCCTGTGCCAGTGCATTCAAGTGTACTTTTTTTTTTAAGTTTTTTTTTAAAGATTTATTTATTTATTTCTTATGTATACAACATTCTGCCTCCATGTATGCCCTCATGCCAGATGGTTGTGAGCCACCATGTGGTTGCTGGGAATTGAACTCAGGACCTTTAGAAGAGCAGCCAGTGCTCTTAACCACTAAGCCATTTCTCCAGCCCTTCAAGTGTACTTTAAACTGAGTCAATTTGACCCTAAAGTTCTTGCCCCAAGGCTTCATTAGGTATTTCTGTAAACATTTGGGGGGGGGGGGTGGATAATGAAAATGCTTTTAATTCACCAAGAAATGTGTTAGAGATAAACAGTCAAATTTTGACAAAGCCAGATAGGTAGGGAAATGAGACAATGTCTCCTTCCAGAGATGAAAATTCCCTGTGCAATAGGGAATGTGTTTCAAATACCATACATATAGAAAAAGGCACCAAACAAGGGTAAATCAGAAGTGTTCCCTTTTATGTGTTCACTACTAGGAGGAGGCTGAGTGGATATACTTAGTTTATTAGTTACTGTCTGTGTCTGTGTAAAAGACCACGGCCCAAAACCAGTTATGGAAGAAGTTTATTTTGGCTTACATTCCAGGAGAATGAGAGCCCATTATGGCAGGGAAGTGTGGCAGCAAGTGGCAGGAATGGCAGCAGGAGCAGGAAGTTGAGAGACCACATCTTTACCTTAAACACAAAGCAGACAGAATTAACTGAAAGTAGACAATGCTATGTACTCTCAAAGTTCACGCCCAGTGACATCCTTCCCCCAACAAGGCTGTACCTCTTAAACATCTCCCAAACATCACCTCCAGCTGAGCCTAAGGCAGAACAGCTCTTTAAACCACCACACTTAGATATTAATAGTGATTGTCGCTCATCAGAGGAATCATGGGTAATCTTTCTTTAACGTTATTCTTTAAGTTGTGTTCATAGTAAATATTTAAAAATCATACAATATGAGCAAGACTTTAGTGCTTTAAAGCTTTATTTGAACAAGATTTTATTAGTGTAACATGCTTTACTTACTTTTGTGTTTTCTGGCCCACCAAGTGACTTTCTAAGATGCCTGGTGTAGCACTCATTTACCCACTTCTCCTTTTTAGCAAAGATGGAGGATTGAAAAGGATTTTAGAACAGTATTTGATTATTTTCAAAACCTAAATTACTTATTGATGGCTGTTAAATTCTATACATGTAACTTCTCTCCTTGTCACCTTGCTTTTTAATTCTCTTAGATTTTTCTAGATGATCATATTATTTATAAGTAGTAACTTCTCCCCAAATATTTACGATCTTAATATTTATATAAAATCCACCCAAAACTGAATAGCTGTTTATAAAGATGGTGAGTCAGTTATTAGATACATGAAAATGAGCCCTACCTAAATATAACTTAAAAAAATCAAAGTTGCAGAATACCATGTGTAGTGCAATCTAGTCTTATTTAGCAATATTAAAAAGTAGTGTATAAAGTGCTTGCTTTGAGGCTTGTCTTCCCTGCACAGTTACCTACCTATCTTAGCTCAAACAACCATAACAAATACCATAGAATGGGTGACCAAAATAGTGCTTGTCTGTGTTGCATGAATAATAAAAACCCAGAGACAGATATTGGGGTTCAAACTGAAGATCAGAAAAGCAAAGCATCCAGCCACTAGACAGACCTTTTACCAAATCTTCAGACCAAAAGGGTGAGATCCTGTCTCCACGAATCCTCAGACTCCACACCCACTGAGTTTCTGTCTCTTCCCCTTCATATTCCTCTCTCTTCCCAGCCACGTCACTCCTGTCTCCACCTGCCTAGTGCTGGGATTAAAGGTGTGAGCCACCACCACCACCTGATAGGTCAGGAGTAGCTCAGGGTAGCCTTGAACTCACAAAGATTCTTCTGCCTCTGTCTCCCAAGTCACGGGATTAAAGGTGTGTGCCACCACTCCCTGGCCTTTAGGGGATTAGCTTTGCCTCAGGCAAGCTTTATTTATTAAGATACAAATAAAATAATCACTACAGTCTGTTTGTTCTTGGTCTAGAGGTGTGAGAGGTCCAATATCTGCTGACTCCTGCTGAGACCTCTCTTCCTTACTTACAGAGACTATTCTCTGTGTTCACTTAGAGGAGATCTGTGACTCATTTGCGCTTAGAACACAGCCTTAGTCACAAGCAAAATTAGGAGTCAACCCTTTTCACTGAGTCCGAATTAGTTCTTAAAGACCTTGTCTCTAGACGAGGTGACATTGGGGTTAGGGCTTCAGTATGAATAGCTTTGACGGTATCCTCCCAAAGTCCGTGTTCAGTTGATTTTATTGTGGACAGGACTGGCTTCATGCTCATGAAAGTCTTTAAGGTACTTGTTGCCTTACCATTTATTCTAGGGATTTTATCTCAATTTAAACTATGAATTTCTTTTTAGACACAAAATCGGATGAAACTAATGGCTGACAACTATGAGGATGACCACTTCAAATCCTCCCGTTCCAAGCAGACCAACCATAAACCCTCCCCAGACCAGGTAAGACGTGCTGCAATGTTTCCTTTTTTAAACAGTATGCTCTCATATTCATAAATTTTGTGGTAGCATATTGCAAATTCTAGGTTTTAGAAGAATTAGAATTCTAAATTCTAGGATTTAGAAGAAGAATCTCGGGTTTTTTTTTTTTCAAAGAATTCCTGTATAAGATGGTTCTGAATATCTTATGAACATATGCTTCAATTGTTTATAAGGACTTTATTAAATAATTACATTGAAATAAGAAAAACATGAGTCCTACTTTTCTCATTGAAGAATTGATTCCTTGTTAAGGAACAAGACTTTTCTCAAGCTCAGCAAGGCACAGCTCAGGATAGAAATTATTTCTTGTTGAATTGCAAAGTATGTAGCCTGCACATCTTCTGTGAAAGGCACAGCTGAAGACTGGGATGCACCTAAGTGGTCAGTAGTTTGCCCGGCATGTGCAAGGCCCTAAATTGAATCTTCAGTAGCACAAAAAATTAAAAGTGATAGGTGAAACTTAATTTCTTCCCTTTGATTTTTGGTGGACCCCTTCAGCATGGCACTCTCAAGGGATGTTGTTGCCTTCAGCTTGCTACCAATACAAAACAGACATTGATGAAATTGAAGGGAATCACACTTAATTGCAAAATTTTTAAAGAAGGTGCAACCTTCCCAAGATCTCGAGTGTGATGAATAGGGAAGAGCATTGAGCACATTACCTCATATCTCTGTGCTCAAAATCAGTTCCAGCATCTCTGTCACACCCAGTCTTAAAATGTATAAAAAATAAAACTAAAGGGAAAAACAAAAGCCAAGTAATTACATCCATATGACTGCAAAGTCATGGAAAACTCCCCTGCTAAACATCTCCACCAAGTGACAGCTCTAGCATTTTCTTAGAGTTGTCATAGAATTTGTGTAGATGAAAGTAGCAGCTGATTGTTATTCTCTCCAAGACTCAGAAGGAATGGTTCTATATGATGACTAAGTCAGCTGAGACACACCTAAGACTTTAGAGGGAAAACAGAATCAGCCTTATGTAAAATAGAGAGCTGTCTGCTTGGTGTCCCCCTACCTAGAAACCACTGTCTGCTCTGCCTGCTTCCTGCTCCTGGAATTTAGACTGCCTGGCCTCTGCATGAAGCATGTCAGATATTTCCCATGGAAAAGGTTTAGATATGAAGGGGAGGTTATTGGCGTGGGGAGGCAAATAGAGATGGAGATAGGCAGCAAGCAGACCCTACAGAAAAGCTCTGACCTGATTAATGTTGCACATCCATCTCTGGGAAAGGTAGAAGAGTAACCATGGAACCATAAACTAATTACTAATTTGTAGTTGGGGGACTAGAAGCTAATGTTTTAAAAAAAAAAGCCAAGAACTTCTTTTCTGCTACATTATGTTTATGCCTTTGTTTTAATACTAACCAACTCTTTTTCATTCCCATGCTGCCCTGGGGCATTGTTCCCATGTCATCTCTCACCATAGGATGAGGAGGAGGGTATATGGGCATAGCCAATCAGATGCTCTTAGTTCAGCCATTTTGTTCAGAACGGTGAGAAACAGCTTTCCTTAACTATGGCAATGATTTTTGTTTGTTTCCATTTTTCTTTCTCCATCATCACCTTCACATCTTGCTCTGTACAATCATGAACTCCCCATGTGCTTTCTGCTCCTTCATTTTCATATGACTCTTGTGTGAATTGCTGTGCTTTTGACATAGTGGGGTGTGAATTTGTGGCTTTTATTTCTTTCTGTGTGTTAATAGTCACATTTATAATTTCTTTCTGTACATTTTGGACAGAACTTCCAGGGCATGTAACTAAATTTCTCCAGTTAGTGATTTTTATTGCTAGATCACCCTCTCTCCAGTGATCTCACAGTGTCCTGGCTATTGACATATCTCAGACTGGCGTGGAGGGCAGACAGTGTGCTGTGAGCTATGCTGTACCTCCTTGTGGTCCTCTCTGCCTATGGAAGACACTGGATTTTGAGGGTCGGCTCCTAGGCTATCCCTAGGGCTTTGACATTACTCTTACAATATCAATAAAGAAAAGGAGGCACAAAGGAATAAAAGAGGGTTTTTTGTTTTGTTTTGTTTTGTTTTTTAGCAAAAAAAAATATTTTAAATTCCTTTTCATAGATTGCTGCTGTGTTCAGCAGCTGCCAGGACACTGTTTAGATTCCCCTTAACAGGCCAGGTGCCTGGAAAACATAGTCCAGCTGTGTCAGTGTCTTCCTTTGATCTGATGCCCTTGAGGTTTGACTCAGGAAATCAGTTTCTAGGAAATGATCAGTGTGATTACTAAGCTCACATCCTAGTGGCCTTGCATCCGCTGGACACACTGCCCATGCTGATGTGGAGTCAGTTCTCCCTGAAATGTCTGTCTTTATGTTAAACTGCTAAAAACTGTAACTCTGAATATTGAACACAGCCAAGAAGGATAAGAGGTAAGTTGTTCAGCTGCCAGCTTTCAGTGTGACTTTTAGCAGCAGTGTGAAATGATCAGTATCAACCAGAAAGTGTGTTGCATGTCAGAAAAAGCTAAAAATCAAAGGAAATCTATGTTCTGACTGTCTGCGCGCTGCAGGGGCATGTATTTGTCACCATGAGGCATGTAGGAGCCACATAATAGCTGTGGTTTCACAGTCACTTGTAAGTGACTATGATTCTACTTTATATGAACAGAGCTGTTTTACTTGCAGCCCTTATTCTAGTCAGTGATAATAAACACATTGTTTTGGGAAACAAGGTTACTAGGTAATTTCACCAGGAGATTGAAAAATAAACAAGCCATCTCATGTCCCAGGCCCAGAGTCTGTATTTCTATGTCTGCTGCTTTGTTGGAGTGGCTTCTGTAATGTGCTTCCTCTGTTCTTCACTTACCCCTTCCCAGCTGTGCTCTTAAGGGCCGGCTGCACCTGCTTCTGCCAGTGGCTGCACAGCACTTTTGCGGCTATCTGGCCAGACTTGTTGTTTTTACAGAACCATACTTCATACTCTCTAAACGCTGCCCCAAACTGTATGTGGTGAAACATTTTACCTAAGAAAATACACTAACAAGGACTAGGGTTGTGATGGATTCCTGTAAAACCAGAGCTTGGAAAGCTGAGGCAGAAAGATTCTACGTTCTGGGTCATCTTGGGCTATACAATAGCAAGACAGTGTCTTAAAAACAAAATCAAGATTTGTACAAGTGATCCATAAAACACTGCAGAAGCCTTGGCTTTTTTCTCTCCTGCATTTATTTTTTTGCTGTTTCTACAAAGAATAGATTTTTCTCAACAAAATTTTGAATTTGAAATTGATACTTCTTTACCAACTTAGGAACTTAAGGTCTTGTCTAAAGCATTTTCTAAGACACCACTCACTGGCGAAGCTTGAGCCTAAAGTACACAGCATATGTGATCAGAGCTGTAAGGTCAGAGTTGGGCGGATTGGGGGCTGCAGAGCCTAAGGGTTCCAAGTGTAGGCTTTGAACAGTGTCTGCTCAGTACTTGAAGTAGCACCTGCTGCTGGGTGTGACCTCTCTACCCTGACTTGCCCTGTAAGAGACAGTGGTGGTAAGAAGTAGAGAGATGGTGTGAGACATGGAACTAGACTGCAAGGTCTGGCATCTAGACACCTCCACTTAACTCTGTTGCCTAGGGAGAGTGGGGTCACCTCTCTGCAATGGTTTCTTTACCTAGCACATGAGTTTCTCAGTGCTTTGTGTTAATGTACAATACTATCAGCAGTTTCTTACATCCCTAAGCACTGTACTTTGTGGATGCTATTACTATTTCACTGATGTTAATTTAGATCTCACACATCATTAATTTAGATCTTACTCTGAGAATAAGTTTTCAGTGACTGTTAGTTATTCTTGTTGGGAATATCATCATCAAAGTACTTTTCTTCATTTCAGAGCTAAGACTGTGTGGCTGGGAGATTTAGAAGATGTAACTCAAGGGCCCCAGGCATCTCTGTGTTCTAGGATGAGTAACTAGAAACTGTTCTTAAGTGGTAAGCAAGGCAGATTTCATTACCGAAAGTTTGATGTCACGTATGTTGAGGAATATTTTCCTTTAGGAAAACATCTCGTAGGCTTGCAAGATTGCTCAGTGGGTGAAGATACTTGCTAAGCAAGTGTAGCAACCAGAATTCTATCTCCCTAAGCACACATATGGCAGAGGGAGAAAACCAGCTTCTCAGAGTTGTCTGCTGACCTCCGTATGTGCACCATAGTATACACATACACATGCAATAGTAATAATTAAAAGAAGACACTTTTGAGTTTTGTTAAGAGATTTCCAATAACATATACTTAATCAGTGATGTTTTCTTTAAAAGAATACATTCAGTCAGTATCAGTGACACGTTTGCCTATCCTAGGACATCAAGCAATAGGACATCTGACCACCTTAGCCACCCTAGTGGAAAGTGCCAGAACAAAGATGTACTGCTAGTTTTATGTCAACTGGACACAAGCTAGAGAGGAGGGAGCTTCAGTTGAGAAGAGGCCTCCATAAGATTTAGTTGTAGGGCATAAATAGTGGTTTATGAGGAAGAGACCAGCCCACTGTAGGTGGTGCCACCCCTAGGCTGGTGGATCTGGGTTCTATAAGAAAGCAGACTGAACAAGCCATGGGAAGCAAGCCAGTAAGCAGCCCCCTCTATGGCCTCTGTATCAGCTCTTGCCTCTGGTTTCCTGTTTGAGTTCCTGTCCTGACTTCTTAGAGTGATGAACACCAATATGGAAGTGTAAGCCAAATAAAACCTTTTTTCCCCAACTTGATTGTGGTCATGGTGTTTCATCAAAGCCACAGAAACCCTAACTAAGATAAAAGGTTTCTTGTCTGAATTACCTTGTTCATGTTGTTCTCTGTCCCTTCACTCTTTTCTTCCTTGATGGTAGAATATCAGACCCATGAATGCACTGATATTAATATGATTACATTTCCATTCCTGTTATCTAGGACAATGCCTGTATAATACAGTTTAATAGATATATTATACAATTAATTAATACACAAATTAAAATACATGTGATTATAAAATAGAAATTACACATAATATATATAAATTACCTTCTAAAGTTTACAAAATCTAGGGAAGAAGAAATATTTTACATTGAAACAAAGTACACAGAAATGGCTCTGAACCACATACAGGTGATATCAGCATTGCTATGATAAAAGAACATGCAGAACAAAGGTGTCTGGATCGCAGAACCTCAGAGAAATGTTGGGGATGGAAAGGAAGGCTGTAAAGAAACCCTAACAGTTGGCTCCTGCAATTTCATCCCAACTACAGCAGAGTGAGTGTAACTCAAAAATATGTTCTGATTGCCACATGCACATTTGAAGGGAAAAAACTTCTCTTCATGTAGCCTGTGGCTCATCGCTGTGAAGATTAGCCTCATGTTCTTTAGGGACTTGGCCCTCTCAAGTAAAGTAAGTCCTTATCATAGGCCATAAAAGTTAGTCTTGCTGTGGAAACCTTCAGTGTCTAAAGTGTGGAAATGGGATTATATGTGTATCAGAAAAACACAAAAGTGTTTCAGAGCAAGATTTGGAACAGTAGGTTTCAGGATGTAAGGTGAGAGATGCTGCAAGTCTTAGCACTGCTTTTGAGACTGTTTTAGAAGTTCCCTTATTTCAGTTTCCTTTGGGTCTCTTCTAGTGGGGTACCCATTGTTCCCTTATTTGTTGGACACTCTTATTTAGGATCACTATTGCTGTGATGAAATACCATGACCAAAAATCAACATGGAAAGGAAAGGATTAATCTCACTCACAGTCACACGTAACAGTTCATCATCAAAAGCAGTGAGGGCAGGAAAGAACTCGGAAGCAGGAGCTAATGCAGAGGCCATGGAAGGGTGCTGAATACTGGCTTGTTCCTTGTGTCTTGCTCAGCTTGCTTTCATGTAGAACCCAGGTCCACCATCCCAGGGATGTTCCCACCCATAATGGGCTGGGCCCTCCCCATCAATCACTAGTTAGGAAAATGCTCTATAGGCTTCTTACAGCCTGAGACATTTTCTCAATTGAGGTTCCTTCCTCTGATAACTCTTAATTTGTGTCGTTGACAGAAAACTAGCCAGTATGACACATACTAAAAGTATTCTGGTTGCCATAGTTCTGCAGTTTGTAATTGTTAAATCTTTAGAAAGTCTGTCTGTAGATGGAAGTGTTTAAATAAGTCAGCAGAATTGATTGTAGTGCAGGAGTGTCCAATCTTTGCCTTCTCTTGGCCACATTAAATGAAAAATAATGTCTTGGGCCATACATTAAATATATGGACAGTATCAAAAGATAATCAGGATGGTCTGTGTAATTTTTGTGATGTCTATCACTACAAATAACCAAAAAAAGTCCTCACATAGTCCCAATTATATGGCACCTCATGCAGAGTCTTTTAAAATCATCAAGCAATTCCCAAATTTGTAATTGTAATGCCTGTGTTACTTACTCTCTGTGGTACAGTTCAAGCAAGGGCCTGGAGATTAAAGGAACACACAAGAGACGTGAGTCATCCGTGAGGAGAGAATGCCGAATGCCATTTATTCAAGCTTAGGGAAAACCTTATATACCTAGCTACTGCACAATGGAAATCCCCCCAGGCAGGTGGAAAATTACAAGGCCCAAAAGTAAACAGAACCTCTAAGCTAACCACCAGTGGGGGCAGAAAGAGCACAGGAACAAACAGAATGCTTAGCTGAAAATTGCAACAAGATGTTTGGCCAGAAACTGCAAACCATCCTCAATTTGAGCCCCAGGAGGAGGGGTAGACCTGTGGGTCCTACAGTAATCACTAATAAAACAAACATATATAATAAGTCCCATTGGATTTTTTTATTACAAAAGTAAAAATATAGCCAGGTAGTAGTGATACATATTTTTAATTCCAACACTCGGGAGGCAGAGGCAGGTGGATCTGTGAGTTCAAGGCCAGCCTGGTCTACAATGCAAGTTCTAGGACAACCAGGGCTACACAGAGAAACCCTGTTTCAAAAAAATGAGGAAAAAAAAGCAATATGTTATAAAACTAGGTGGATGTTTGGCCTTGTGTTTGAGAAACAAATACATCAATATCTGGTTAAGTAAAAGCAGTTGCAGTCCTCAGTGAGTTCTCAAGGTATTCATGAAGCATTTTTCCCTTGTCCTTCATTATGTGGACATACACATGTATATACACATGTGAATGCACACTACATGCATGCATGTGGAGGCCAGAGGTTGACTTTGGGCATCTTTCTTCTTCCATAGCTCTCTGTTTTATTTATTGAGACAAAGTATTTCAGTGAACCTAGAGCTCCCTGATTTAGCTCGTCTAAGTAGTCATTTTGTGGATGCTGAGATTACAGGTGAGCTCCCATTCAGATTTTACCAGGATGCTGAGGACCTGAATTCCAGTCCTCATATGTATGGGCCAATCATTTTATGAGTCATTTCCCCAGCCTTTGGTGTGCTTCATTTGTGAAAACAGTTATTCACAAATACAGGTACTGCCTGACAGAGATGGCCTGCATCAGGCATGATTGTGTAGAGCCTATAAAGGTTAAGTGAGACACAGTCACATCGTCCTTTAAGTTGAATGTCAGATTGCATCTCTGTACATTCCCCCTGAAAATTGACAGCTCAACACAATCCACTAAAATATTGATTGTTTTCCTGGAAATCTTCAAATCTGCTCTCAAGTTTTTGTATCAAATTGAAAAGCAAGGCTATGTATTTCCACTGTCCACAGTACTGTCGCTGTGGCACTCCAGGAAATGTCAGGGATGGGCTTACTCTTGTGGTATGGGTCTGGGGCTGGACCAGTTATTGGTTGTCCACTCCCACAATATCTGTACCACCCTGCTCCCTGCCCCCCCCCCCGTCCCATAGGTGGGACAGACTTTAAGTCAAAGAATGTGTGGCTGAACTGGCACCCCAGTTCCTCTAGTGGAAGTCCTGCCCGGTCACAGAGGATAGCCAGTTCAGGCTACGCATACACCATTGCTAAGAGTCTTAGGTAGGGTCATCCTTATAGATTCCTGGGAGTTTCCCAGAACCAACATTTTTAAAAGGCCAAGTGTGTTAGTGTGTGCTTATAATCCCAGAACTGGGGAGGCAGAGACAGGCAGATCCCTGGGGCTTCCTGATCCCTGAGCCCATTCTGCTTGGTGAACTCCAGACACACTGTCTCAAAAGACAAGGTACCTGGTGACTGAAGAATGACAGTTGAGATTGCCCTCTGCCTCTACGTGGTCATGCACATGTGTATACACAAACAGTTGTTCACACTCAAGTGTAGGCATGGGCTTCTCAAAGGGAGAGTTGTACTTAACAATGGGTGCTTGTGTGAGTTTTGCTTTTGAAAGTTGTGTTTTCATATGAGTTAAAAGATTTAAGTAAAAATATTTTAGTATACTTATTTTGTTAAAAATTGCTTTCCTTACAAGAAAAAAATGTAGCTAGGCAGTGGTGGCAAACACCTTTAATCCCAGCACTCAGGAGGCAGAGGCAAGCAAATCTTTATGAGTTCAAGGCCAGCCTGATCTACAAGAGCTAGTTCCAGGATAGGCTCCAAAGCTACCGAGAAACCCCGTCTCAAAAAACAAAAAAAAAAAGAAAAGAAAAGAAATAAAGCAAGGAATAAAGAAAGAAATGTATGCGTTGGTACATACACATATAAATGCAGGTACCTGCAGAGTGCAGAAGGGTGTATTGGATCCCCTGGAGCTAAAGTTACAGTCATTGTGAGCCACCTGATGTGGGTTCTAGGAACTGAACTCCAGGCCTCTGCAAGAGCAGCAAGAGCTAACTGCTGCATCATAGAACTTTCCTGTAGTAAATGAGATTATAAGGTGACTAGTGAGATGCATTGTAGAAACTTACAAATAAGAAATAAGGGCTGGAGAGATGGTTCAGTAGGTGCTGAACCATCAGTGCTGTGCAAGGATGAGGACTTGCATTTGGATACCAGCACCCACATAAATGCCAGACATGATTCGTGTCTGTAACCCTAGTATTGGGACAGGGAGGAAGATAGGTAGGTTTCTCGATTTTTCTAGTCAGCCAGTCTAGCCAAACCAGTGAGCTTCAGATTTATTGAAGAGACCCTGTCTCAAAAATTAAGGTGGATTAAGTTAAAGTATAACATCCATTGACCTCTGACCTACACATATAAACAACCCACACACACATATTCATGATACACACAACAAAGTAAGATAAGCACATGGTTCCAAAGAGCTAGGTTTGATGCATGCACCTTTAGTCCCAGTGCTTTGGAGACAAAAACATGGGTCTCTGTGACTCTGAGCCAGCCTAGTCTACATAATGAGTTCTAGGACAGCCAGGGCTGCATAGTGAGACCCTGTTTCCAGAGGGGAGAAGAAAAAATAGTCAAAGAAATCCTTACTATACATAGGTTAACAGAAAGCAAAGACATTTTTAATATTTTTTTAAATAAATATTAGTTCCCCTTCCTTTCCTCTCTCCTATCCTTCTGATGCATTGCCTCTTGTTTTTTCTCAAATTCACGGCCTCCTTTCCCTCAAAAAGAAAAAGATATATGATTTTGCTGACTTTTGAAGTTATATTATTTAAACAACTTAAAAGCTTATGTTAAAATGTTCTGGTATACTTGCTCTTAACTACAAAGCCTTTGGCAAGTTCTTTTTTTCTTGGAACAAAATTAAGACAGCATGTCACTCTGAACCTAAGATGGCCCCAGTACTCACTAACTAGCCCAGATTAGCCTCAAATTTAATACAAATCCTCTTGTCTCAGCCTCTCCAGTGCTGGGATTACAAGTCTGTACTACCAAGCTTGGGTCATAGGTAGTTTCTTGGGTTTGTTATACAGTTATATAAGCTGATAAGATGAAAACATAGGTCAAAGAGGTCAAGGGAATCATAATGTTAAGGTAAAGGAAATCAAGGCATGCTTTGACTATGTTTTAGAGTTTCTATTGCTATGAAGAGACACCATAACAAGGGCAACTCTTATAAAAGGACATGGCTAATTGGGGTGACTTACTTAACAGTTTCAGAGGTTCAGTTCACTTTCATCATGGTGGGACATGGCAGCATGAAGGCAGACATGGTGCTAGAAAAGGAACTGAGAGTTCTACATCTTGATCTGCAGGCACAGGAAGTGAACTGAATCCCACACTGGGTATAACTTGAGCATAGGAGTCCTCAAAACCCACCCCCACAGTGACACACTTCCTCTAACAAGGCCACACCTCTTAGTAGTGCCACTCCCTATGAGATTATGGGACCAATTACATTCAAACTACCACAGACTATAAACATAGTTCCTAGTCTTGATTGTATGATCCAGTTGATTCTCAGCCAATAGGATAAACAGGCATCTTTATTTTCTCCAATCCCCTTAATTTTCTCTTTATAACTTGCCTCAATTTCCCCTTCTGAGACTTTAATTCCCTATCTTTGAAGGTTAATGCTGGCCTAAGTTCCATTTTCTGAAGCTTCTACATGCTAAGTAGGGATATAGACCCTTTCTATCCAGGAAATTAGAAGTCTCAGTATATCCAAGCTTGAAGTCAGAGGACCATCATTTGATGAGAATTTAGTAGAAACAATGTCATTACTAAAAACATCAGACTGTAATAACCATAAACATACAGCAGATGGTTGGACCAAACCTAACCTAGCACCAAATTAAGGCAGAACCTGACAGATTTAATTTAATCTTGGAGGACTGGAGGCCAAGTTGTCAGGTATACACCCATGTATGCATCCATGGTGGTTTACCCTGGTGGCACAGGTTCCCTCTGTGCTCTGTCGAATATCAAAATCTAATTTTGTAAGAACTGTCTCCATACTCTAAGTTTTTGAGCTTAAGAATGAGATCCCTTGAGTTATAAAAAGAAATTTAGAAACATACTTTTAGTTGTATACTGAGAATGTAGCTAAACGGGAGCAATTCCAAAAAGGAATCCAACTAGATTAGAAGGAGACTATTGCATGATTATATATGATTATATGAGCAGTTCCTGAAAGAAAAAAACAGTAAAGTAAACCAAAACGTAAAGTCCAGTCAGAGCTACTGTTTACAAATGGAACTCCCTTAATGCACAACAAGCAGTGCTCTCATACCTATAGTTAGAAACATTCTCTGTATCCACAAGTATGGTATAGCTGGAGAAACAAGCTATGGGTTCTGTTATGTCCCCAGACTTACTTATAAAGACTGCCAGTGTCACATCTTGTCTTCCTACCACTTAAAAGGCAAAATGTTTTTCTAAAACAGAAATTTTCAAAGTTTGAAACTGATATCAGGTTCCCGTCCACAAATGCATTTACAAAGTTCCTGCTTTATCAAGTAAGGTAAAGAACAAAACCCTCACACCAACAAGAAAAAAAAAATCTGTCATATCAGGAGTTTCCAAGGCACCTTGGTGGTTTCCTATATTTTTTGTGTGCCAGGGCTTCAGAAAGAAACCCCAGACAGTTGCGTTTTAACTTCTTAAGTCACCATACAAAGGAGTAGGTCTCACTATGGCATTTCCTACTTTGCTTGTAACACCTACCAGTCTCTGGTGCCTTTTCTTCTGCTTTCACGTTGTCTGTATCCCATGGCCTCTCTTCCTCCCTCTCTTTCTTCTCCTGATTGTCCCCAATCAGGAGAATTGGAACTATGTTTATAGTCTGTGGTAGTTTGAATGTAATTGGTCCCATAATCTCATAGGGAGTGGCACTACTAAGAGGTGTGGCCTTGTTGGAGGAAGTGTGTCACTGTGGGGGTGGGTTTTGAGGACTCCTATGCTCAAGTTATACCCAGTGTGGGATTCAGTTCACTTTCATGATCTACACACACATGTACATGCACACACATACAAGTGTAAATCAAGAGTCTGTTCACATTTTCTTTATCCACTCATCTGTTGATAGATTTCTAGGCTGGCTCCATTTCCTAGCTATTATAAATAATGAAGTAATGAATATAGATATACAAATAGCAGTTCTATTTTTAATTTTTGAGGAACCTCCCCTCCGACTTCCACAATGGCTCTCTGAGATTATGCTTTACCAACATTGTATAGGGTCCCTCTCTCCCCATGTCCTCACCAGCATTTCTTGGCATTTATCTTTTTGAAAGCCACTCTTACTGGGTAAAATTGATTCTCATAGAAGTTTTAATTTTCATTTCCTGATAACCTGATAGCTAAGGTTATTAAACTCTTTTCAAATATTTGTTGACCTTTTATATTTCATCTTGTAGTCCATTTATTGATTGGATGATGTGAGGTTTTCTTGTTTAATTTTTTTTTGCAGTTTTAGTATACCTGTTGAATGTGTGGTTAGCAAAGATTTATTCACTTAGCTCATAATTTCTTTTGTTGTACAGAAGCTTTTTAATTTCATATCACCCCTCTTCTCAGTTCTTGAGGTCATTTCTTGTGTTAGGGGGTCCTTTTTAATTTCATATCACCCCTCTTCTCAGTTCTTGAGGTCATTTCTTGTGTTAGGGGGTCCTTTTCAGAAGGTCCTTGCTGTGCCTGTTATCTTGAAGTGCTTTGCATATCTGCACTTCTAGCAATTTGAAAATTTCAGGTATTCCATTAAGGTCATTGGTTCTTTTTTATTTGATTATGTGTAGGATGAGAGGTGAAGGTCTAGATTTTGTTTTTCTGTGTGTGTGTATATATTCAGTTAAGTCAGCATTATTTGTTGAAGAATATGTCTTTCTTATGCCTTTCTTGACCATTATGTGGCTTTAGCCATGTGGGTTTATTTCTGAACTCTCAATTCCATTGGTCAGATATCTGTTCTATGCCAATATCTTGTAGGTTTTGTTGGCTCTATAGTATTACCCAGTGTTATAGCTTCAGCAATGTCTGTCTTTCTGCTTAGGATTGCTTTGGCTATTCTGGACCTTTTGTGTTTCCATATGAGTTTTAAAGTTGTTTTTTCTGACTCCATGGAAATATGATTGGTGATTTGATGGTGGTTGTGTTAAATCTGTAGCTCAATTTGGCAGTACAGCCATTTTTACAGTTCTAACTTTGCCAATCTGTGAACACGGACAGTCTTTCCATCTTGCGGTGTCTTCAGTTCCTTTATCCCATGTCTCCAGGAGACCAGAAAGGAAGCAGCCTCACTGTTCCTCCTAGATACTCCGATCCTCTCTGTCAGAGGCTGCCTGGGCTGTGTAAACTGATGTGGCCTTTTGTGTTTGAGATAACACTTCAGTGTGCACAGTCGCTTTTACAGCAGGAAGACAGAAAGTAGAAGAAGAAAAGAGTTTCCAGTAATCTTGATACAATCTCAGTTGTTTTGCTGTCCAGAGGTACTATTTTTATTGAGATGTTATTGTTGTGATGTATGTACAATAATGCACCAACGCTTCCTACTTTCTTCTTTAATGAAATAGTACATCTTCTCTATGACACTGAAAGCAATCTTTCTTTAACTTCCCGTACAAGGCATTTACATAGTTTCTGTGGCCCTTTGGCCTGGTGGTAAAGAAGGAGCTTTGCCTTTAGACCTGCATTGAAGCCTTCAGCTCATGCGTAACTGCCTGCAAATCACTTAACACCTTTGAGCATCAGCTTCTCCTCTGCCAGGTCAGTAATAAAACTTGTGTGGTAAACTAGAAAGAGAGTCCTGAGAAGAAATGAAGGACTGTTGAGGGAGATGAGAAATACAGTAGGAAACTAACTGGGAGACGAAGTGAGAACTGCAGGGAAAGGGACAGAGAAGTACAAAGTATAATAAAATGTACATATAAAGATCCTAAGCTATAACTCATTATTTTATGTGTTAACCTAAAATAATAAATGAATGAATGCGTCTCACGTTAAACGATATTGTGGGGATTAAATGTACTCACTTATGCCATGCATGTTACCTTTTGCCAGGCACCCAGAAAGTGGTCAGTAGTAGCAGTAAGTACAGCATTGATTGGTGCTGATGGTTATACAGCTTTCAAATACCCCAACTACTGTTTGCTTTGTCCATGCCTCCTGTGCCCTGTTATAAAATTCACTCTTCTGATCACCCGCAAATCCTAGACCTGTTCATCAGTTTTTCTCCCTAAAATGTAATCATATAAAGTGCTAATCTTCTTCCTGAGCCTCTAGATTAATCCCCAGAGAGCTAGACACCACCTCAAGCAGCTCCATTGTTGTTTCCTTGAGGGACTGCAGTGGATTAACTACAGGTACTAGGGCCTGCCTAATTACCTCCAAGAAGCACCCTACAAGAGATAAATTTTTCCCCCTTCTGGAGTTTTCTGACTAAGGAAAATATTCATTCAACAGCAAAAAATCATTAAGAATTTTATCACATCTATATACTGTGGTTCACAGACACATCCTGCATTCTTGTGGTTGCTGCTGTATGATTTAAGGAGATCTTTAACTCACTTGATGTATTAGAAATAATAGTATTTTAAGCATCTCTGAAGCATATGCACTCAGAGTCATGAATTCATATCATAATGATGAATATTTGACGAATGAAGAAGTTACCTTACTCTTCCTGGTGTTATTTATGACTTGGGCATTCTTCCTAAACAACCAGATATCCTTGACATTGTGTAAAATGAACCCTTCACATCCTAATTGCTTTTCACAGTCGTCTGGAAATACCAAGCCCCTGCCAAACTCATAGATTCTTACTGAATGAAAATGTTAGCAAAGTTTGTGATATATCTCAGTGGCTCTGGATCCAATCCCAGCACTGCTCCCCACCCTCCCACCCCCCCCCAAAATAGTTTTTGTCTGTATTTCACTTACTTTTATGCAGGAGCAGCGTCTGTTTTTAATGTTTTTGTTTCACCTCACTCCCTAACAAGTTATTATCTGATCTGACACCACGCACATGTGAGTGCCGAGGCTGCCACCCAGTGCCTACTGCCCATCCAGTGCCTACTGCCCACCCAGTGCCTACTGCCCACCCAGTGCCTACTGCCCACCCAGTGCCTACTGCCCACCCAGTGCCTACTGCCCA
>PVIU01001479.1:84768-151000 GCA_004026605.1 Ondatra zibethicus | reverse complement strand
CTAGCGTATTGTGTATTAAGTTCAGCACCCAGCCCCTTAGGTTATCATCCAGTTCAACCTTTTTAATGCTGCTTTGAAAGACAGGTCTACACTTGCCTATAATGTGATATTATTTTGTCTGGTGATGCTGTAGATGGTTATTAGTTGACTCCTGTCTTATCTACACTCTTAAACAGCAGTTTTGTTATAGTGGGGCTCTGTGGCTTTACTTTTGTTAACTTATCCCTGACTCCCCACAGTTTCTTTTCTATGCATCCTCTCTGTTAGGATTCTTATGTATTTGTAGTTAAAAGAACATTTTCTTAGACACAAAACTGTGTCATCAACCAAAACAGAAGAGCCCTTCTCCGTGATGTGTCTTCCTCTTCCTGATGCTAGGATAAGACCACATTTCCAGCTGGGGCTGGCAGTCAGTGTTCCTGGGATAAATTAAATGAGCATAGTTGATTGAGGTGTAGCTGGACTGGATCACTGCCTTCCCATTATGCCAAAAGATCAAAGCAGTGTACAAATAGAGGCTTAGTCTAGAAAATATTCAAAGCAGATGGCTCATTCTTTCAGTGAAAATTCAGGTTTTAAGGCACAACACTGATTAACCAGACTTCAGTGAAAGATGGTCAACTCTGTTTTTTCCTAGATTTCAAGACTGAAATCACAAACTTAGTCTGAGGTGTTTGGCAAGCTTAGAATGGCCTACAACAACAGCCTTCCCTGAGACTATGAAATAAGTTACTCAGAGTTTGCTTTTGGTACTTCTGATTATCAAATGGAAACATCTTAAATTTGGTCATATAGTCATTTTGTTGGTTGGTCAGTATGTTAAAATCTAGCATTCATATTATTATAATATTTAGGAACTGAATCAGGATGTTTAACACTGTATTCCATATTTTAACAAGTTGAAACCATATTCTGCACACTCCTTTACCATTTACACCTGGGTTTTCAGTTTCAAATAGTAGAAGAATCCAGTTAATATATGTGGTTTAAACCTTTTAATTATTTTGGTTTAAAACTGATTGTAGTGAGAAATAAAATTAATTCACAAATATTTCCTGGGCATATTCTATGTACCTATGATGTACCAGGTCCATGGGGAGTAAATAAATGTTTCAAGACCATTAAACGAACACTACACAACAGATTTTCTACAACAAGGGAAATGTTACAAATTACAGTGGGAAACCCCAGATTCCCACAAAAGACTCAGCTGTTCACAGGGAATATGATACTAGAGCTGACCCTCAGAGAAACAAAGGACATTTGCCAGACAGATATGACTTTATACGGGACATGGACAGCATTGCAAAGGCATAGAAGCATAAGCTGTACAATACAGTTAGTGTCATCTCTACAAGAGTTCACTGTAAATAGTTCTGTGGGTCTGCAGTCATTATCTTTTGCTATACAACACATTACATCAAAACATGGCAACCTAAGAGAACACTAAACATTTATCTCTTTACAGATTTTGTTTTATTTTGTAAATGTGAACATTTTGCCTACATGTATACATTGTGTCTGCCTTGAGCCCAAGGAGGGCAGAAGAAGATGTCAGATCCCACTGGAATTACAGACAGTTGTGAGCCTCTATAGGGGTGTTGGAAACCAAAGCCAGGTTCTCTTGAAAAGCAGCAAGTGTTCTTAACCACTGAGCCATCTCTCCAGCCCCAGTAAACATGTATTTTCTTTGTTTTATGGAATACTTCTTACTTGGGATCTCATGGGGTGGAGGCAAGATATCACTGGGGACTACATTTATCCACAACCTTGCCTTGGGCTGGAGCATTCTGTTGGCACCCACAGTTAATGCCAAGCTTATATAGGAACCTTTGGTTCTTCATCTTTTTTACTTCTGTAGCTTTGTGACTTGGCCTAATGTTAGTGACCTAAGAGACAAGAGCAGACAAACCCATGTTGCCTTTTATGATCTAGTATCAAAACTTATCATCTCCCCTACTATGCTTGTCTTAAGGGAGTCACTAAGACTGTCCCACATTTAATGGAACAGAAGGACTTAGGCATCACTGATGGAAACACAAATGCCAAGCATATGAACTTATTTTTAAATCACAACAGTGTGGCAGAAAGAGGAATAAGCCCCAGACTGATACAGCCATTAGCAACAGGTTGCTAGCAAAGACTTTATCATTGGGGCTGGGGAAATGGCTCAGTGGTTAAAGTGCTTGCCACTCAAGTATGAAGACCACATTTTGGATTCATAGAAGCTAACATAAATGCTGGAAGGGATGGTGGCCTTCTTTTAATTCCAGCCTCAGAGAACAGAGACAAAGATCGTCAGAAGAAACTGGCAAGCCAGACTAGCCATATCAGCAAGCTCTGGGTGTGAGAGACCCTGCCCTTTGAATAAGGTGAAAGATCCAGGGATGGTTCTGAACAGCAGCATCAGCTCAAGCTTCCACATGGACATTAATGCATGTGGGTTTGCACACATAGCCCACAGTTGCATCTACACATGTATACACATGCACAACCATATATGGAAAAGGAAAAAAAAAAGCCCGTAGCATGTCATTGTGGTCTGAATAAGAAAGACAGGAAAAGCAATTAAAGGCATCCTGCATTGCCCTGAAGAGTGATGGGAAGTTTTATCAATGGTAGCATTTTCATCACCAAGAAGCTTTGGTCCTTCCAAAAAAAAAAAAAAAAAGTTCAGATCGTTTTGAGGGTTTCATATTTACAAGAGAGCACTATCTAAAAGCCCATTTGTAGTTCAGAAAATGCGCTTGTCCATAGGAACTTTTCAGATAAAAACAACAAGACAAAGCCTGCATATTCTGCATTTGGTCAGGGAGAGAAATGTCAGGTGTTAAATTCCTGGTATAGGAACTTAGCTTCAGTCTTTTCAAGTTGGGTTTCCACTCAGGTCTTGAACTCAGAAAGTAGATGGCCGACATGACTACAAATATTTCTCCTATCACTTATGTTCTATGTCAAAGCGAGCACAGACTCTAGAGAGTTTAGATCTCATGAGTGTTTTAGAAGTGTTTAACCTCAAGAACATTTGAATGGGGATCTAGAACCTATTTTCCAATATTTAACTCAGGTTATACCAACCAGTATCAAGGCATTTATGCTGGAAGCTTTCTGGAGCTAATGTTAATATAACACAATTCTCCACTAATTTTATATATGTGCAATTAAAAACATCCAGTTTTTATTTTTTATATTTTTTGTTATTTAAAGTAAATTTTGTCCAGATCCTCCCCCCGCCACTTATCCAACTTAAGTTCTTACTTAAAAAACAAATAAAACTCAATCAAACAACAAAACCAAGGAAATGAAATAAAATCACACCCAAGGGGAGGGGACCAATGTGGAGTCCATTATATGTTGGTCAACTACTCCTGAACATAAGGCCTGTCCTGGAGTGGTTGATATACTCTATTGGAGAAAGCTGATTTTCTCTCTCCCAGCAGGTATAATTGACAGTTCAGTTAACCTTTACCCTTGTGGCTAGGTTTTTATTCATTCATTCATTTATTTTTAAAAATATAATAGAATAAAATAAAACAAAAGCTGTTACATGGAAGTTGGACAAGGCAAACCAACAGAAGAGAAAGTATCTAAAAGAAGGCATAAGAATATCACTCCTTCACACACTGGGCCATCCCATAAAAACTCTAAACTGGAAGTCATAATATATACACAGAGGACCTGATGCAGACCTGTGTAAGCCCTGTGCATGCTACTTCTGTCTGTGTTCAGGTGATCTTTGTTCGTGTGTATTTAGAGGGCTTTGGTTTTTTGGTGCCCTCGATCCCCTCTAGGCCTTAAACTTTCTGCCTCCTCTTCTGCTGGGTTTCCTGTACTCTGTGGGGAAGGATTTGATGGAGACAGCCCATGTAGGGCTAAGTGTTCCAAGGTTTCTTACTCTCTGCATAATGTATGGCTGTGGATCTCTGTATTTGTTCTCATCTGACCAACATGTCTGCTTTGTGTCAATACCATGCTGTTTTTATTTCTATAGCTCTGCAGTACAACTTGAAATCTAGGATGGTGGTACCCCCAGCATTTCTTTTATTATTCAAGAATTTTTTGAGCTATCCTGAATTTTTGTGTTTCCATATGAAGCTAAAAATTGCCCTTTCAAGATCTTTGAAGAATTATGTTGGAATTTTGATGGGATTGTGTTGAATCTGTAGATTGCTTTTGCTAAGATGTTCATTTTTACTATATTAATCCTTCCTATCAATGAGGGGGGGAGATTTTCCCACCTTCTGTTCTTCAGTTTCTCTCTCCAGTGACCTGATGAAGTTTTACTTTGCAGTTATTACTATTCTTTTTGATATTTAAACTATATCATGATTTTATTTATCAGTAAGGATTGTACTTCAGTCATTTCTTTTTATCCCTATTACCAAATCTAAATTCTCATGTAGTCAGTACTACTGTTGATAACAGTAATACTTGTTATAGATTTTTAAAATATAAGTATTTATTAACTAATCAATGAAAAATTATAAGACTAATGATAGTATCTCTATTTTCTGACGTTGGTCTATTGTAAGAATTTGCAATTTTTTGATTTTTTTCTTATTTTTATGTGTATGGGTATTTTGCCTACATGTGTATTTGTGTACCACATACCCACAGAGGCCAGAAGAATCTCAGATTCGCTAAGACTAGAGTCATAGATGCTAGTAAACTGCTGTGTTGGTGCTGGGAATCAAAACAGGGGCCTCTGGAAGGGCAGCCAGGGTTCTTAGCCACCACCAACCTGTTTCTCCAGCCCATGAATTTACAAATATTTTCTAAAGATGTAGATAATAAATGTTTTATACTTTGCAAATCCCATACTATCTACTAGAATATTTGGCTTATCTGTCATAGTGTTGAAAGCAGCCATAGACAATACATAAGCAAATGAGTATGGCTATGAATTAATAAAGCTTGATAGACTCTACAATTGGTTTTTTTATATAATTCCTGTGTAGCACAAAATATTCTTCAGATTTTTCTTTTAGCCATCTGAAAATGTAAAAACTACTTAGAGTTGGTGGTACTAGCCTATAATCCCAGCACTTGCAAAGGTCAGGCAGGGGAGTCATGAGTTTGAGGTCAACCTAAGCTATATAGGAAGGAAGGCCCTGTTTCCAAAAGAGAAAAATATATATAGCAGCCTTAACTCAGGGCCATACAGAAACAGACAGCAGTACTAGATTTCGTCCAGAAACTGTAATTTTCCAGTTCCTGGTTTCCTCTGTTCCTTCTCCAGTTCTTAGTGCAGCTGAGCACTGGAGTATCTTTTATGTATCCTCACAGAACAGCCATAAACATTTCCATCATGGACAATGAGTCCTAGCTGATGATTATTGTAGATGCTAACCAAGTGTGTCTACCAGAGCTGTAGGCTCTTCGCTAGTGTATGGTAGATTCTAGAATCAAGCCAATCCCTCTGTCTCCAGAACCTGAGCTTATCTTCACCACAGCCTTACACTGCTTAGCTGTTCTGCACTATTTCACAGAGTACCTAAGATTTTGTAGTGTATAACGTGACAGAGGGCACCTGTACACACATTTGTTCTCTCTCCTTCTCTCCCTGTCTCCCTCCTGTCTCTATCCCTCTCTCTTTCTCTCTTCCTTGAACTCCACCCACCCACCCAACAGCCCCCCCCCCACATGCCAGAAGGCAGCCTCTGAAACTGGATACCCAGTAATTAGTGTATGATGTCATTAACCGAGGGTCTGCCTGCTTTTGGCCACTGTATTTAAATAACCATTCTAGCCACAGCCACATCGTCCATGCTGCATTATTTCACTGATCCTAAAAAAAAACGGAGAGTACTTTGCTAGGCATAGCACACCTAGATTTCCATCGCTGAGGAGTCTGAGGCAGATTCAAGGCTACCATAGACAACATAGTGAGACTCTGGAGAGATAGACAGGCCACTGTTTGTGTTAAACAGGCTGTGAGTTGCTGAAATCCACATTAGCTGTTGCCATAGCAGTGTCCAAAGTAAATGCACCTCTGTTCTGTCTATTTTGTTTGTTTTATGTAGACCAGACTGGTCTCAGACTCTTGGCAGGCTCAGTCTCAGCTCCCTGAGTGCTAGGATTACAGGTGTGTATGACCACACCCAGCTCAACACAGCTCTTTATTAAATTCATAGGTTACAAAGCATCATCTAAGTTAATTTAATTTTAGGACAACTAATAAAATGTCATGAGTATAGTAATTAGACTTAGAGCAGACAAGGTTAAACAGCCAAGCAAACAGCTATGCTTTCCTAGAGTTATAAGTTGTCATGGCTCCAAAACATGCCAGGGCACAGCAGAAGCACCTGTTCTGAGCAGCCTGGCCTCAACTGGGCAGACTGTGTTTCCCATGCTGGCACTGGGTGTGCATCTTTAGTAACATGTGAGCCTGGGGGTTGGTTCTGCTTCACAGAATTGTATGATTGTTATGATATCATGTTAACAAAACCAGAGGAAGTTGAAACCATTCATGTGTACCACTGAACTTTGAACTGAAGATTTTTAAGGAGAACCCATCACCTTAGATAGCTTTGCAGTATCTTTGAAATGATGCATATTTGAAGTGTGTAATTGGTTTACTAGCTGATATATGTGGCATATGTAAATGGTTTATTAGCTAGATATGTGACAGAAGCCTATCAGACCCAGTGCAAGAGTATAGCTGTCGAAGCCCACAAGGCACCCTAGGATAAAGACACTCTTGGAACTGCCAGAATGGCTCAGAGGCTAATGGCTGTTGCTGTCAAGCCTGAGGACCTGAGTTCAATGTCTAGGACTGACATGGTGTAAAAAGAGAACGCTAACCTCCACATTTTTCACTTGACACATTCCCAACCCAAAACACACAATGGATGGATGGATGGATGGATGGATGGATGGATGGATGGATGGATGGATGGATGGATGGATGGATGGATGGGTGGATAGTCAGACAGTTGAGACAGCTCAACTAAGTTTGGTAGTGCTTGTCTGAAATCTCAGTACTTGGGAGGTGGAAATAAGAGGATCTACTAGTTCAATGCCATCTTCAGCTATATAGTTAATTCAAAGCTAGCTTAAACTGTGTGAGACTCTGTCTTGAGGAAGAGCTGGAGTCCCTCAGAGTTAAGGTACACATATGTGAACAGGTTGCTTAAAGCATGTGAACTGCAAGGCACCCAGCTAGTTGTTGCTGGGCACATGAGTTACTTTTCCTCTCACAGTGCAGAGTCAGTTCGCCATAGAGAGACGCTGGTGTGGAAGCTGGGAGCCACTTCTCATTTGACATCTGCACTCAGGAAACAGTGAACAAGGAATGGAGGTTGATGCTTAGCTAGCTTTCTCCTCTTTTTGCAGTCTAGGACATGAGCCTAGGGATTAGTGCTGCCCATCCTGAATGTGGGACTTCCCACCTCAGTTAACTTAACAAGGTAACCCTTGCAGACTTGACCAAAAGCTAGCCTAATCTAGATCATCCTTCTCAGATGTGTCCAAAGGCTGCCTCCTAGCTGACCCTAGATTTTATCAACCTGTCAATCAATGTTAACTGTCATGGTGAGCTCACAAAACTGGATGTATACTCCCTGGGAAGAGAATCTAAGAAAGCTGCTACTGAAAAAATGGATTAGAGCTGGTAAGATGGCAAACATGATAGCCTTGATACCTGGATCCATGTGAAGGTGGAAGCAGATGAACTCCACAGACTGTCCTTGACGTCCATACATGCTCTGTGCACTGCCACTGTCTTACCCATACAATAATAGTAAAGTTCAGTTTGTTTTTTTGGGTTTTGTTTTTGTTTTTGTTTTTTTGGTTTTTTATTGCTTTATAAATAATACCATTCAAAATTTCCACCTCCTCCCATTTCCCTCGCACTCCCCCACTCACCCTCCCACCTCCCCCTCCAGTCCTAAGAGAGAGGGCAAGGCATCTGCCCTGTGGGAAGTCCAAGACCCTCCCCCCTCTATCCAGGCTTAGGAAGGTGTGCATTCAAATAAACTAGGATCCCAAAAAGCCAGTACATGCAGTAGAGACAAATCCCAGTGCCATTATCATTGGCTTCTCAGTCAGCCCCCATTGTCAGTCACATTCAGAGTGTCCAGTTTGATCCCATGCTCATTCAGTCCCAGTCCAGATGGCCTTGGTGAGCTCCCATTAGATCAGGCACACCGTCTAAGTCGGTGGACCAACCCCTCGCAGTCCTGACTTCATTGGTCATCTTTTCCCTCCTTCTGCTCTTCAACTGGACCTTGGGAGCTCAGTCCAGTGCTCCAATGTGGGTCTTTGTCTCTATCTCCATCCATCACCGGACGAAGGTTCTATGGTGATATTCAAGATATTCATCAGTGTGGCTATGGGACAAGGCCAGTTCAGGCACCCTCTCCTCTACTGCCCAAGGACCTAGCTGGGGACATCCCCATGAACACCTGGGAACCCCTCTAGAGCCAAGTCTCTTGCCAACCCTAAAATGGCTCCCTTAAGTAAGATATCTTCTTCCCTGCTCCCATATCCATCCTTCCTCCGTGTCAACCATCCCACTCCCCCAAGCTCTCCCAGTCCTCCTCTTCTCCCTTCTCTCTCTCCCTCTCCCCTTCCCCCCTCCCCACCCCCACTTCCATGCTCCCAACTTTTGCTCGGCAATCTTTTCTGCTTCCAGTTTCCAGGAGGATCTATATATGTTTTCCTTTGGGTTCACCTTATTATTTAGCTTCTCTAGGATCATGAACTATAGGCTCAATGTCCTTTGTTTATGGCTAGAATCCACTTATGAGTGAGTACATACCATATTCATCTTTTTGGGTCTGGGTTATCTCACTCAGGATAGTGTTTTCTATTTCCATCCATTTGCATGCAAAATTCGAGATGTCATTGTTTTTTACCACTGAGTAGTACTCTAATGTGTATCTATTCCACACTTTCTTTATCCATTCTTCCATTGAGGGGCATCTAGGTTGTTTCCAGGTTCTGGCTATTACAAATAGTGCTGCTATGAACATAGTTGAACAAATGCTTTTGTAGTATGATTGGGCATCTCTTGGGTATATTCCCAAGAGTGGTATTGCTGGATCCTGAGGTAGGTTGACTCCCAGTTTCCTGAGAAACTGCCACACTGATTTCCAAAGTGGTTGCACAAGTTTGCATTCCCACCAGCAATGAATGAGTATTCCCCTTACTCCACATCCTCTCCAGCATAGGTTATCATTGGTGTTTTTGATTTTAGCCATTCTGACAGGTGTAAGATGGTATCTCAAAGTTGTTTTGATTTGCATTTCCCTGATCGCTAAGGAAGTTGAACATGACCTTAAGTATCTTTTGGCCATTTGAACTTCTTCTGTTGAGAATTCTCTGTTCAGTTAAATACCCCATTTTTTAATTGGGTTATTTATAATCTTAATGTCTAGTTTCTTGAGTTCTATATATATTTTGGAGATCAGGCTTTTGTCTGATACGGGGTTGGTGAAGCTCTTCTCCCATTCAATAGGTTGCCTTTTTGTCTTAATGACAGTATCCTTTGCTTTACAGAAGCTTCTCAGTTTCAGGAGGTCCCATTTATTCATTGTTGCTCTTATTGTTGCTACTGGGGTTATACGTAGGAAGTGGTCTCCTGTGCCCATGTGTTGCAGACTACTTCCCACTTTCTCTTCTTTCAGGTTCAGTTTGGTCAGATTTATATTGAGGTCTTTAATCCATTTGGACTTGAGTTTTGTGCATGGTGATAGATATGGATCTATTTTCATTCTTCTACAGGTTGACATCCAGTTATGCCAGCACCATTTGTTGAAGATACTTTCTTTCTTCCATTGTATAATTTTAGCTCCTTTGTCAAAAATCAGGTGTTCATAGGTTTGTGGATTAATATCCAGGTCTTCGATTCGATTCCATTGGTCAACATCTCTGTTTTTATGCCAATACCAAGCTGTTTTCATTACTGTAGCTCTGTAATAGAGTTTGAAGTCAGGGATGGTAATGCCTCCGGAAGTACCTTTATTGTATAGGATTGTTTTGGCTATCCTGGGTTTTTTGTTTTTCCATATAAAGTTGATTATTGTTCTCTCAAGGTCTGTGAAGAATTTTGTTGGGATTTTGATGGGGATTGCATTGAATCAATAGATTGCCTTTGGTAGAATTGCCATTTTTACTATGTTGATCCTACCAATCCAAGAACATGGGAGATCCTTCCATTTTCTGGTATCCTCTTCAATTTCTTCCTTCAAAGATGTAAAGTTCTTTTCACTTCCTTGGTTAGTATTACCCCAAGATACTTTATGCTATTTGTGGCTATCGTGAAAGGTGAAGTTTCTCTGATTTCCCTCTCTGCTTCTTTATCCTTTGTGTATAGGAGAGCTACTGATTTTTTTGAGTTGATCTTGTATCCTGCCACATTACTGAAGGTATTTATCAGCTGTAGGAGTTCTTTGGTAGAGTTTTTGGGTTGCTTATGTACACTAACATATCATCTGCAAATAATGAAAGTTTGACTTCTTCCTTTCCAATTCGAATCCCCTTGATCTCCTTATGTTGTCTTATTGCTATTGCTAGAACTTCAAGTACTATATTGAAGAGGTATGGAGAGAGTGGACAGCCTTGTCTTGTTCCTGATTTTGGTGGAATGGCTTTAAGTTTCTCTCCATTTAATTTGATGTTAGCTGTCGGCTTGCTGTATATTGCTTTTATTATATTTAGGTATGAACCTTGTATCCCTAATCTCTCCAAGACCTTTATCATAAAGGGGTGTTGAATTTTGTCAAATGCTTTTTCAGCATCTAATGACATGATCATATGTTTTTTTTCTTTCAGTTTATTTATATGATGGATTACATTGATAGATTTTCCTATGTTGAACCAGCCCTGCATCTCTGGGATGAAGCCTGATCATAATGGATAATTTTTTTGATGTGTTCTTGGATTCGGTTTGCCAGTATTTTATTGAGAATTTTTGCGTCAATGTTCATGAGTGAGCTTGGTCTGTAATTCTCTTTCTTGGTTGAGTCTTTGTGTGGTTTTGGTATCAGGGTAACTATAGCTTCATAAAAAGAGTTTGGCAATGACTCTTCTGTTTCTATTATGTGAAACACATTAAGGAATATAGGTATTAGCTCTTCTTGGAAGTTCTGGTAGAATTCTGCATTAAAACCATCTGGTCCTGGGCTTTTTTAAAAAATGATGAACTAACACGATAGGGAAAGGGTATTTTTTGACACTCACTAACCCCTGTTCTTTGGTCTCTGCATCTAGAGTTTATGTCCTTTCCTTCTAAACATCCATAATACAGTATTAGTTAGTTATAGAAAATAATGAAGTGTCTGTCCTTAGAATTCCCTCATTAAGTTCCCTTAAAATTTAGATATCTTATTTATATTATATTTATATATTATATATTTAGACTTTGCATACAGTCTCTGTCTCTTTCTCTTTCTCGCTCTCTCGCTCTCTCTCTCACACACAGTAGCTCAGGCTGGCCCACTCTCATATCCTCATGCCTCAGTTTCCTGAGTACTGAGATTACAGGCATGTAGTACCACAGCTAACTTTGGAGTCACTTTTTTTCAGTTCTGAAAGGTAAGGAAGATAAAATATGAAGATTTTATACAAGATTAGGATTTTTCTTTTTTAGTTTTTAAAATGTTTTTTCAGAGAATGTATTTTAATCCCTTCCAAAACTCCTCCCAGATCTTCATCACCCATCAAACCTTATGTGCCCTCCTACCCTCCCCCCCCAAAAAAAAACAAACAAAAAACAGTAAGACAGAAAAATAACAAAACATCTGGAAAGTGGTGACTCACAGGTGGATTTCTGTGAGTTCAAGGCCAGCCTGGTCTACAGAGTGAGTTCACATCCAGAACTGTTACACAGAGAAACCCTGTCTCAAAAAAACAAAACAAAACAAAAAAACATGGAGTCCATTTTGTGTTGACCAACTAATCCTGGGCATTAGCCTGCCCTGGCATATGTTTGATATCCCCAGTGTTATTCCATTAGAGAAAATTGATTTTCCCTTCTCCCAGCAGGCATCGATTGCAAACTACCAAACCCTTCTTGGTAAGGAGTGGGACTTTGTGTCCACTTCCCCTTCTCCATGGTGAGATTTTTATCTGGTTTGAATTTGTGATGTTCTTGTGCATGTTGTCGCAGTCTCTGTGAGCGCATATGTGTTAGCAGCCCTGTTATATCTGGAGGAAGCCGTTTCCTTGGAGCCATCTACCACCTCTGGCTCTTAAAACTTCTCTACTTCCTCTTCTGTGTACATCTCTGAGCCTAGAGAGGAGGGGTTTGATAAAGGCATCCCACTTAAAACTAAGTTTTTCAAAGTTTCTTATTCTCTACACATTATCTATTTGTGGGTCTCTGTGTTTATTCTCATCTACTGCAAGAAGAAGCTTCCTAATAAGGACTGAGTGATGCTCTGACCCATGTGTATACAAATATGTCATTAAGAGTCATTTTATTGCTCTGTTCCTTTAGCAGAATAATAGCAGTCTTAGTAATGTCAGATACGAGTTCCATCGCATGGAGTAGGTCTAAATCCAGTTATATCTCATGGAGTGGGCCTTAAATCAGAAAGTAGCAGGTTACTCCCATAACATTTGTGCCATTTCTGCACCCTTCTATCTTGCAGGCAGGTCACTGTTGTAGGTCTCAGGGTTTGTGGCTGGGTGGCACTGATGATAATTTTTCTCTCCCAGCAGCATACAAAGTACCATGAATGCTAGTTAGTAGAAGTAAAGCTTCTAGTTGGGCTTTATTACTCCGTGTTCAATAGAGCTTTACTGTCGTGTTGTAGGGAGTA
The DNA here is from genome assembly GCA_004026605.1 of Ondatra zibethicus. NCBI lineage: Eukaryota > Metazoa > Chordata > Mammalia > Rodentia > Cricetidae > Ondatra > Ondatra zibethicus. The sequence goes on along the minus strand of PVIU01001479.1, from coordinate 138,233 downwards.
ACCAATAGCCTGTAATGTGTGGGGGGGTGTCTTATTGGACTCCTTTGGCAAATGACTCAGCAAGATATAACCCAATCCTAGCTTTGGAGTTTTTACTTGGTGACATAAGATACCTAGTTAGGGCATTGTGTCCCCCTTTAAATGGTAACTCCATTTAAATTCTTTTCATATTACATGTATATATATTTTAGGAAGTTCATTTTTTTAGTTTGCTTTTTTTTTTTTTAGCAAGTCACTTTACAGCTAAGCTGGGTGCTTACTTACTCATTGTTAAATGGTGTTTCATATGCTTCAGGGTGGACACACCCCATTTCTGAATTTCTGCTTCCTTGAACTCTTTCCTGTGGCCTTGTTCACCCTGTCTTTTCATTTGCTACTCTTTTGTTGTTTTCCTCAGGATCTGTGAGCTCTTATAGGTTCTAGACTTTGCTTTCCCTCCAATCTGTTCCTTGCATTTTGAGAGGAAACCTCCACCCTCCACTGCCCATCAGAGTTGATCTCCAGCCATCACTGAGTATGCCTGTGTGTGGAGCAGAAAGAACTAAGTTGTTGACTTTTCTACCAAGGTTGGACCCTGTGCCCAGCAAGGACACTAGTGAGAAATCAGACTCCTTGTTTCCCAGGTCGCTTCACAATTTGGAGGATTTCTGTTATTTACTCTTCCTTTATAATCATTTTTTTTCTCAGGAATAAGCATCAATGACAAGTAACAGAGATACCCATGTCTTTAAGAGTTTGTGTTATCCTGTGCAGTGTAGAAGTTTTGAAAGAGATTTTTTGGGACTACATAGAGATGATATTCTTTGGTTTTTTTGAGACAGGGTTTCTTTGTGTATCCCTGGCTATCCTAGAACTTGCTCTGTAGACCAGGCTGGTCTCAAACTAATGGAGATCTGTCTGCCTCTGCCTCACCAGTGCTGGGGTTAAATGTACCGCCACCACTTGGTTAGAGATGTTATTCTTTTTGCCTTTTTTAATAAATTATTTTATTTTTATCTCCTGACCACAGTTTTTTCTCCCTTCTCTCCCCCCAGTTCCATCATTCAACCTCCCTTCTGCCCCGACCCACTCCTCCTCCATTTCTATTCAGAAAAGGACAGGCCTTCCTGAATATCCGCAAAACATGGCATATCAAGTTGCAGTAAGATTAAGCATCTCCCCTTGTATTAAGGCTGGGCAAGGCAACCCCATATGAGGAATAGGGTTCCAAAAGCCAGCAAAAGAGTCAAGGAGAGCCTCTGCTCCGATTGTTAGGAGTCCCACAAGAAGACCAAGCGGCACAACTGTAACATATATGCTGAAGGCCTAGGTCAGTTCCATGAAGGCTTCCTGTTTGTTGGTTCACTCTCTAACCTTTAAGCCCAGGTTATTTGATGTTATTCTTAAATGAAAGAATTTGGTACTGAAATTGGTCTTTCCAATTCTTATTTTTCCCAAATCTTTTTTTCTTCCCTAAACCTAGATTGCTCCCAAAGAAAAGTTAACACATGATATGGCTAATCTGTAAGATTTGTTCATGGCATATAAAATTTTCAGAAAAGAAAATGTTTTTGAAATAGATATAAATGCATATGTTGAGGTAGCCAAGACCCCTCTTCTCAGACCCTGGGGATAGAGTGGAGAATAGTCTGGGGAAACAAAGCAGCACCGCTGGGCTGGCAGTGGGGGCAATATTCTCAGGGCTTCCCTGGGTCCCCTTGTGTCTCAGTGACAGCTCAGAACAGTGAGAGGAAAGCGCTAGGGAGGTGCCCATATCCTCCCAGATGTGCAGAGTTCTCTTGGCTACATGTGTAGCCTGAAAATACTAGATCGGGGCCATTTTGCTCCGATTTTCCCTCCTGTGTTACCCTGATACCCCTTGCTAATACAAGTACTCATATTAAGAGTCTTAAATGCCAAGATGTTTCTGATCGGTCGCCCTTCTTTTCTTGGCTGTTTCTGACTTTAGCATTGACATCTCAGGTTTCTGTATGTAACTTGTCTTTACACAAATAGTGAGACACCATTTCTGGTCTTTAGACAAAGCCACAGATGTATTTATATAATCCCTATATTCCTGATGTAAAAACTCCTTCCCTCACACCTGTACCCTCTTAGCCAAGTTTGCTAGAAGCTTGAGGCAGAGGATGTAGCTTTCAGAGACCAGCGCCTGTCTGTGAGCAGCAGCAGTGGACTTCTGAATGTCTGTGTGGTCTGTGTTTTTCTTGATGGCTGGAATTGAAGCAGTAATGTGACTAAAGGCAGATTGTCCTTTCTCCAGGATTCAGTGCATATATGTGTACAATACACCATACATACACACGCAGGCGCACACACACACACACACCACTAACTTGGCCTGAAATAGCTGCTCACATAAAAATCTTCATAGATTGGCTTGTTTACAGGCCTTTGACAGGTATGTTATCCAATCTCATAATTCATAGGGAACCATGCCCTGGGAAAGAACCAGTGACTATGTTCTTTGTGACCTAGTTTCACACTCTCCATTGTTCTAAGCTTTGCTTATTGAGCTACTGTGATTATCAGGAGGTGCTGTTGTTTACCTGAGGCATAGACTTGCAAATCCTATCTAATACAGATACAGTAGTGTATTAGGAAGAGAGGAAGCTGCAGAGGTGCTGTGCTGGGAAAAATGCCTGCTGTACAAGTGCGGCCTGTGCAGTAACTGGGCACAGTGGCACCTGTCTCTAACGCCAGCTCTGTGGGCAACAGAGGGTCTCAAGCACTTACCAGCCAGGCAGTCTAGTCCATCAGTAAGCTCTGGGTTTGGTGAGAGACCCTGTCTCTGAATGTAAAATGGAAAACAATTAATGATGACATCCAGCATTGATCTCTGGCCTAAATACACACACACACACACACACACACACACACACACACACACACACACACACACACGAGAAGAAGAAGAAAGAAATAGGAAGGAAGAAAAGAAGGAAGTGAAATGCTGTAAGGCTTTGTGTTTGCCCAGCAGGCAACTGTCATGTTGCTACTTTTCAGACCCATCTGTCCAATGGGTATTTGTTAATAATGTCAAGAATTACTTAATGTTCAACTGAAGCCATGGGATATTTGAGGAACAAAACCTCAGAGAATTAGAATTGAGTGTGGCCTATCAGTTTGGCACCTAAATGTATGCACATGCATGCAGAAAAGACCCTCTTTCTGCCTTTGGCCCATGCCTGCCTCTATTTTACATACAGCCTCAGTCCTCACTTGCCTTTCTACTCAAAAACTGGCCCTCTTATCTTTTGTTTGCATCATTTTGCGCATGCCTAGACTTTGTGTGGAATTTTTTTGCCCCCTCATTTCTTATTCCTTAGTTTTAGCTTTGGAACTTTGCTATTTGATAAGGGAGTTGTTCAGAGCATAAATACATGCTATTCTTTAACTCCTCTACTCGTTTTCAGAAAAACACAGTAAATGGCTTATTATAGAAAGGTAAGCCTCAAGCCAAGGCTGAACCAAAGATTTTCTCATCTTGTTTAGCTCTTCACAGCAGGAAAGAATTTTGGAACACTTCTACTCCTGATGTTCTGAGACTAGTAGGCTGTGTAGCTTTCTTGGGTTTTGGTTTGCTTGGTATTATTGTTATTATCACCACTGGTGATAATATTATTATTGTCATTATCTGTCTCATTTCTCATCTGATCATCCGTTTAGAGTGTGTTCTACACACACTTTTGCGTGGTGGTCTTTAATAGCTAACCTGTGCCCTTAAATGGGGCATTTTCTTCACTTAATGCCACATTTATCATGTAGCCCTCATCTGTGTATGTGTATGAGCCCATTCCTTGGTAAATGACTATATTAAAGTAAGTACTGTGATTCCTACAGCCTCAGCATGCCTCGTGAACACATATATAGACAATTGATGTGCTCGCCAGAGTCCCTTCCTTCACTAGTGGGCAAATGCTGTCTTTTTCTCTGTCCTTCCCATACATTTAATTTATTATAACACATAAGGTGTTATCACTTTAAGTTGCATGAAAGATAATAAGCAGAATGCAAGTAGCAGCTTTGCAATGAAAAATGCAAGATCGATTCCCTCCTAAGCCCCATTTCCCATCTCCTTACAATGTTGAGTACAGAGTCAGGAAATAGGCATTCACTAAGTGCTAAACTGAATTAATTTTTTTCCTTTCATTAATTATGATTTGGTAGGCAATATATCTGATCAATTTAATAAAAATAGTATGGAGTGTATACATAATCTTCTGCTCTACCAGCCAGCTCCCAAAACACCACACAGAGACAGCTTATTAATTATAAATGATTGGTCAATAGATTAGTGCTTTTTTCTGAAGTGGTGATGCTTTCTTGAGGCAAAGCTTGTAGCAGATTTGTGAACTATAAAACTAAGAGGAAATAATGATTTACCTTCAAAAATGATTTCCATACTTCTTATTTAACAATGTGTAATTTTTTGCAGTTTTTGTAGAAAGCTTACATTTTAACGGGCCATAAAGCCCTTTATATCCGAGGTCTTCAGAGAAACTTTGTACTTTTAGAGCCAGGTATTTGTTATTCATAAGATTTCTAACTCCCAGGCATGGTGGTGCACACCTTTAATCCCAGCAGTTTGGAAGCAGAGACAGGTGGGTTTGAGGCCAGCCTGCTCTACATAGGACAACCAGAGCTACATAGTAAGACACTGTCTCAAAATTAATTAAGATTTCTAATATGTTTGTTCATCCTTTGACCCAGGGGACCCTAGATCTGAGCTCTTTCTTGTCCCAGTGTGTTCAATGTCCTTCTCATCTCCCCTCTCTTCAGAGAGGATGACAAGGTCCCAGTGACTTTCTAGTCCAGAAACTTTGTCATTTGAACAGGTGGTAGTGGTAGAATGTCTCTTATTAATTAAACACATGGCAATACTGGGTCATTCCCAAAGGTACTGAGGGCAGAAAGGGCCCTGTGTAGCCAAAGCTAATAACCTAAATCCTTGGTAAACATTCATAATAGGATAAACATTCTGGGAATTTCTCTCCTTTATCATAGTAAGCATCAAATTGAGACAAAGGGATTTATCTCTTAATTTAAGAGTTCCTGGGAGATTTTTTAAAAATTATTGTGGATAGTAAATGCATGATGGTCATAGTGTGTAATTGTGTGAGAATCAACCAGATGCAGATGGAAAGTATTATGAAATGAGGGCTGGGACTCAGGGCTCTGGGCTTTCTTACTTTAATTTCTGTTGTGTTAGCCTTTTTTATTTTTGTATTTTGAAATGTTAACGTTTATTGACTTAACTTTAGATATAAGTGACTGTAGTATCCTTTCAGTCTAAACTTGCCAGCATATTCTTCTGTCCAATATATTTCTTGTAAAAATGTATAAAGTGAGGGTTATTCTAAACTTTCTTGTTTTTCTATTTGTTAGTATTAGCTAAAGAATGACTACAACACCAATGTTTAGGGAATCCATTAATCATTTGGCTTGTGCTTCAGATGGCAAGGCACATTGTTTCAAAGATTGCATCCCAGAGGATTAAAAATGAAAAGCTTGTTGGATTTCATAAACATATTTGAAGACTAAGTCAGACTAAATCTCTACCAAGGCAAAATGATTTATTTAGCAATCTAAGAGTTCTTGACATCAGTTACAAAACTAAAGGCTAAAACAAAGATGAATCTATTATATAGTTCAACTGTTATATTTACCCAAACATTTATCACTCATCTCATAAGTTCTTTTAATAAACAGTAGAACTACATCATCATATATTCCCATTGGCTAGAATACAACATACCACTCAGGCATTCACTAAGTGCTAAACTGGATTTTTTTCCTTTCATTAATTATGATTTGATAGGCAATATATCTGATCAATTTAATAAAAATAGTACAGAGTGTATACATAATCTTCTGCTCTACCAGCCAGCTCCCCAAAAACACACAGAGACAACTTATTAATTATAAATGATTGGTCAATAGCTTAGGCTTGTTAATAACTAGATCTTACAACTTAAATTAACCTATATTTTTAATCTACGATATACCACATGGCTCGGTAACTTTCTTTAACAAGGCAAGTTCATCTTCCCTCTCACACCTCCTGGCTCCTCTCTTCTTCATCCCAGCATTCTCTCCCTGTCCATGAGTCCCACCTAAACCTCTTCCTGCCTAGCTGTTGGCCATTTAGCTCTTTATTAAGCAAATGAGAGCAACACATCTTTACAGTGTACAAAAAGATTATTCCACAAGAACAGTTTTTCTATATTTTTAAAGAACTCTTTTATAAATGAGCTGCTTTAAGTGAAAATGTAATATATAGCTCCACAACTTTGCAAAGAATTTAACACTCCATCCTTGACTTCTCTGATAACTACAGTATTGACCAGGAGGATGGCTCAGAGGGAAGAAATGTAAATTTGGTGAATGTTATTTCCTTGCTTCCTTTGCTTCTCAGAATTTAGCTCTCTGCTGGGCCTTTCTATTCCAGAATGCCAGTGAGCCAGGAGTATTCCTGGGGTCTTAGTCTTGTCAGTTAATTGTGGGACTTTCCTGATAAATTCTACACTGAAAGGCAGTGGACAGTAGTTCAACAAGAAAGCACAACTACCCACTAATATATATGTGGTTAATATATTCTCTTAGTTAACATTTCTATTGATGTGAAGAGATACCATGATCATGACAACTCTTATAAAGGAAAACCATTTAATGTCAGTGACTTACATTTTCAGAGATTCAGTCCATTATCATTATAGTGTGACATGGTTGCGTGCAGGCAGACATGGTGCTGAAGAAGTAGCTGAGTGTCCTACATCTTGACTTGTAGGCAACAGGAAGTAGTCTGTCTCACTGGGTGTAGCTTGAGCATAGAAGACCTCAAAGCTCATCCCCCACATACTTCCTCCAACAAGGTCCTACTACTCCAACAAGGCCACACCTCCTAATAGTGCCACTCCTTTTGGGAGCCATTTATTTTCAAACCACCATATACATGAACAGCTAACTCTTTCTCTGAAGATGTCAGCAAGTAAAAAGAACACAGATTTTAGAGCCAATTCAAAAACTGTGAGCAGCAACAAAAGATTCGGAGTAGATATAAAAGTAAGTTTCCAGGAAGACTGAGAGTGACTGACACATATATAGGAACTTTTAAGGTTTTTTTGTTTGTTTGTTTGTTTTTTGGTGTGTGTGTGTACACAAGGACATCAGGTCCCCTGGAGTTGGAATTACGGGCAGTTGTGAGCTTCCTAACATCAGTACTGGGAACCAAACTTCAGTCTTCTGAAAGAGCAGAAATGGTTCAGCAGATAAAGACACTTGCCGCCAAGCCTGCTGACCTGAGTTCAGTCAATCCCCAGGACCCACATGGTGGAAGGGGAGAACTAACCTACTCAAGTTGTCCTCTGGCCTTGTCATGTTATCATACTTATCATGTCACAAGCACACAAATAAGTAAGTGTAATTTTTAAAGCCATCTTCCAAACAATAGAATTTATTTCCCTGAGGGCAAGTAATTTAGGTTATAGTAATATTCAGCACCTTTTCATCTGACCTTTGTGATACCGACATGGATAACTTCTCAGAGGGTTGTAACCAGGTCTAACCCTGACTTAGGACAGCATGGAGCCTAGTTTAGTGGAGCTGACCTCCCAGCATTCAGGAAGCTGAAGCAGGAGGATCACAAGTTCTGCATCAAGTATCATAATATATTGAAGTTGTATGTGTACAGATGACATTATTTGTGGGTCCCACATGGCATCCTTTTTCAACTTGCATATAGTGGGAGTCCCTGTCTCAAGACAAAACAACCAAACAAACAAATAACCCAAGAATAGAGTAATAAGAGAAAAACAGGCCTTCTTAGTTGACTGGATGCAGTAAAGTAGAGAGTGTTTTTATTTTTTCTATCGTGGTATTGAAATGTCAAATGACCCGTGTGTTTAGCTCTCATAGGTAACAAACCATACACATGGAATATTGTAGAATCTTCCTTTACTCCATTCTGAAGAATACAAAAATGATTTCTCAGTCTTTCAAAAGCCCACTAGTTATTTAGCTAAGTGAAAATAAAGTTTAAACAAACACCTTCAAACCATTGTCCCCCTCTCCTAGTGCAATCAGAAGCTGGCCCCTGAAACCAGTTAGTTAGAGAAGCTATTACAACAAATCCTCTTACAAAGAAACAGCTCTTAGCTAGTACAAAAAAATTCTCTCCTTTCATAATTTATTTTCCTTAACATTTATAACTGTATAACTGGGCCTGGTTATATAGTCATTTTCACAGCTACTTCCAAGGCTGAGGCAGGAGGATCACAAGTTCAAGACCAGCTAGGATAATGTAGCAAGACCCTTTCTCAAATTTTATATTAAAAATAAAGTAAGACTATAGCTCAAAGATAAAGCACTTGCCTAATATGTATGCCTCCCTGGGTTCAGTTGCCACCACCACTCATAGTCACATTCTATAAATTTTGATAAGCATAGAATGGTGAAAACATTCATATTTGGATGTTGCCTTTTGATTATAACAAATATATCTTGAAAAGTCCATTTTTAACTTTTTCCCAATTTAATATATATAGGTATATACAAATAAGCATATATGTGCGCATATATATACATATGTGTTTATACACACACTGCATGTTTTTCCTTGGATGTGGACTCGAGAGGTGTGAGAAGTGGGGAAGATGTGAAAGCAGAAGGGAAGACCATCAGAAAGAGGGGAAGGTTGGGAGATCAGTATTATCAACATCTGTTACATATATATGTAACAATATCACAGACCTGGTGGCATTGGAGGCTGAGACAGGCGGATCACTGCAAGTTCAAGGCCAACCTAGGGCAACCTAATAAGGTACTGTCTCAAAACAGAATAAAGCAAGAGCTGGAGACATAGCTCAGTGGCTCTTGGCTAATGTGTGCAAGGCCCTTGGTTCGATTCTCAGTACTGTGGTAGGGGGGTGAGGAAAGATCACAAAGGAACCCCATTATTTTGTATAACTGTATTCTACCTATAATATGAGTTGGATAGAAAATATTTATTTTTGAGACAGGGTCACACTGTTGCAAACTCACTGTCTTAGTTGGGGTTTCTATTGCTGCAGCACACCATGACCAAAAGCAATTTGGGGAAGAAAAAGTTTATTGGCTTACACTTTCGCATCACTGTTCATCATTGGAGGAAGTCAGGACAGAAACTCAAAAGTAGCAGGATCCTGAGGGCAGGAACTGATGTAGAAACCATGGAGGAGTGCTGCTTACTGGCTTGCTCCCATGGCTTTGCTCAGCTTGCTCTTATAGAACCTAAGACCACCAGCCCAGAAATGGAACCACCCACAATGGGCTAAGTTCTCCTCCATCAATCACTAATTAAGAAAATGTCCTACTGCTTTATTCTCTAGAGCTATTTTCTAAGGCTCATGATCTTCCTCCCTCAGACTCCTGAGTGCTGGTATTAACAGGCATGAACCACCATGCTCAGCCTTTCTCAATCTCTATTCTTTCCACAGTGAGTATGCATTAGAGGTTGGAAATGAAACACAAATCTTTTTGAGGTGTTGGTGTGGTTTATGAAGAACTATCTGAGTCTTTGCTTTCTAAACCTCTGCTTTAACTGGGACATCTTCTTCCTTCTCTGGTTATCTTGATCTCCCAGTCATAGATGGGAAATGCTGGTGCAGAACTGTTACCAGGAGCCTGCTGACCATGGGTCTCTTGGAAAGCCTGTGAGCCTTATACAACAGCACTTTAGTGTTTAGTTATTACCTTTAAACAAGGTGTGTGTGTGCGCGCGCGCGCGCGTGTGTGTGTGTGTGTGTGTGTGTGTGTGTGTGTGTGTGTGTGTGTAAATTAGAGTGATGCCAGACTGATTCACTCTCCTGTGATTTGTCTAGCCAGGCCCACTGTATTATCTTAAACTTGAGATAAAGATTTTTTTTCTGTGAGATTCATGGAGAAATTGGTGTCAATGTTCAAATGAATACCAGACCTTGTTTCTTTCTATTTGAAAATGATCTAGTCCCTTATTCATGAGATGTGATAGAGGTGTCTTGTTAATAGAAAAATGTCAGGCCAGTGGCATGCAGCAGGTACAAATTTCTGGGTATAAGCCCTGGAAACTCTGTCAAGGACCAGCAGCTCCTGTGGCTGATGTTAGTTTCACACTTGCTGTTCAAGCTGCATACTGGAATGCAAGACTTAGACTGAATCTTTCTGATTACCTTGGACTGTGACCCCACTGCCAATACCTGGCCAGAGTTTTGTCCCCAAAGCCATCACATGTAACATGGAACAGAATCCATCATTTAGTATACTCCCAAAGAGAATCCAAGGAATAGTCACCTGGGAAAAAGGGAACCAGAAAGGAAAGAAATTTACAGGAGGTCTCTTAAGAAAAATGCAGAGCCAGTGTTACAAGTGAGGATTTCAAGCCTTGGCTGTAAGTCAGAGAAATCTACCAGTCACTGTTTGCAGAGAAAGAATAGATAGGCTCTGAGAAATGAATGAAGGGAACTCGGCCAGAATGAGACAGACTTAGTAATGAGTTATCTCATCACAGGTCTCAGCCAAGAACAACATGCACCTTTTCCAGAGACTGAATTTTTCTTCCATTCTGGGAGGTAGAGGACTTACGTGAAATATGTTACCCAGGCTTTCAGATGAACAGTTTTCACTAGCAGTCTTTTGAAATCTACTCATAACAAAGTACACAGAGTGCTTGTGGGGTCACTGGAGGCTTTAAGCAGCAAGAACAACATCTTTGTAAAAACAAGCTAGTCTGGACTGGCAAAATGACTTGACATTAAAGATACCACCAAGCCTGAAGACCTGAGTTCAATCCCAGGACCCACATAGTGAAAGGAAATAATCGACTCCCACAAGTTGTCCTTTGTCCCCACACATGCCATGACAATCGCATCCATATCAAAATAAATAGATAAAATGTAATACATAATAGTCCTGTGTCAGTCTCCTGCCTCACTGCAGAGTACTTCATCTGGTACCAATATACTCAGCCATAGTCTCTCCTCACTTCTCAGTAAATAGCACTATGCCTCTTTATAATTATAAAGATTGCAGTCGTGTTGAGAAGAGCTTTGTCTTGGTTTGGGAAGCAAAACGAATATTTGAACTTCTCATTTCAGATTAACCTTGACTTTCCTCCTTTTTTTTTTTCAACCTCAGATCATCCAGCCCCTCTTAGAACTTGACCAAAATAGAAGCAAGTTAAAATTGTATATTGGACACCTGACAGCCCTCTGCCATGACCGAGACCCCTTAATCCTTCGTGGACTCACTCCACCAGCTTCTTATAATGCAGATGATGACCAGGCAGCTTGGGAGAATGAGCTGCAGAAGATGACCCAGGAGCAGGTAGGTCTTGCTTAAGATGTGGCCCAAGCACATGTCCTGTCTGGATGGGTAGTGTTTAGGGGTAAGGACATGGTTCTAGGTACTGTGTGTGTGTGCGTGTGTGTGCATTGCGATGTGAAGATGTGTATATAGCAGGCGTGGGTATATGTGCATGTACACATGGAGGCCAGAGGTCACCCTTACATATCATTTCTCAAGAGCCATCAACCTTTGTCTTTTTTCAGTCAGTGTCTGTTGCTGGCCTGAAGCTCACTCCTTTGGCTGATCTGTGAGCCCCAGGGGTCCTCCTGCTCTCCCTGCCCAGTGCTGGGATTCCATGCACACACCACCACACCCAGCTTCTTACATAGGGCTGGGTCCTCAGACTTGTACAGCAGCACTTTACCAACTGAGCCATTTCTTTAGGTCCCCAATATCATTTCTGGCTGGTTTAAATTTTTATTTATTTTCAGGTCAATAGACACTACACATAACATTAATTTTGAAATATGTGCTCAGTTAAACATGTATTACCTACCTTTTAAATTTTTTTTTGGTGAAGGTTGATTTCACCAAAGTTAGAATTTCATGAATGTCCTCTTCCTCATGCTTCTGTTCTGCATACTCCTCAGTGGCCATCAGAGGGGTGGTCGTCATTGTAAATACATTCTGGATACCAACAGCTGGGAAGTGTGGCTAAGAAGACCAACCTATAGCCTAATTCTGTATCAACAGCTGAGAAGTGTGGCTAAAGGGACCTAGAGCCTAATTCTTCTGGGTCTCTCTTGGGAGAGTTGGGATCTAGTTAGCACAACCTTGTACTCCAGGATCTGGGACACATTCAAACCTTCAAGCTGTCAAAGGAGCAACTTGAAGCTAGGGCTGGAGGTAGGTACTACAAGGGGAGCTTGGGGGTTTATGAACCCCAAGATAGCAACAGCAGGTAAGCAGTAGATGTGTGGTAGTCAAAGTCTTCAAAATGGACACCTCAGTTCTCACAGAACTAAGTTGAAGGGGGAGGAGTCATCCTCAGATTTGTCTGTCAATCTTTCCACTTTGGACTCCTTTTTGGTCCCCTTCTCCAAACTAAAGCAATGTCAAATTAGTCCAGAAAATGAATGCCTTATAGCATCCATTCCGCAAAGCAATATTCTCCCTCCTTCAGCCAAAGCCTTGGTGAAGGAAGGGCTGGACGCGATGGGTTGGAGAGAAATAGCACACGTTCCTTGGAGAAGGAAGAGTACCACAGACAAATAAGGGCCCAGAGGATCTACCTCAGCCAGGTTGGTCTCCACCCTCTCCTGGCTCCCCTCCAGTGATCACTCCGTGGTTTTGTGGGAGAGGATGAAAGAAACATAAAATACTTCTCCTGGCCATATTTTATTGTTATTGACAGTAATCATTGTTGTATTACTGGAACTGTTAAGGTCAGATCCTGAACCCTGGAAACCCTAATGTGCCAGGCTTGGCTACTGATCCTCAATGAGCCAGTTAAACAGATGAGTAATAGTGAAAAGCAAAAAAGGGGGATTGATTTAGTTTGTCCACATTGAGAAGAACAGAGTTCCAAAGATATCCCTTTCCTTCAATCCATCTTCTGGATCTTTACATGAGAGCTAGGCTTAAATACAAGGCAAGAGGTACACAAAAGTAGTCCCAGTAAAGTATGCTTCGTCCTATCACTGTCAGAGCTATGTAAAATCTTTTTTTCAGGAGACAAGTTCTCTGATTGGCACCAAATTTCAGCCTTTTCTTTCTTGCAATATGAGATTTCTGGGGAAGTTCCAATTCCTTGGACACCATTGTTTTCATTGGTGTGATAACCAAAGGAAAGGGCATGAGTGTTCATTCTTGAACTGGGGTTTTGGCTCAGTAGTACAGTGTTTGCCCTGCAAGCAAGAAGCCTGGAGTTTAGATCCCCAGAATCCATATAAATGCTAGGGGGGTGTGGTAGCCCTCTGTAATTCCAGGCTCAGAGAGCCAGTAGCAAGCTAGCTAACAAGACCAGTTGTATTAGTACCCTCTGGGTTTCATTGAGAGACCCTGCCTCAAAGAATAAAGCAAAAAACTAGTGAGGAAGACTCCCAGTGTTGATCTTAGACCTCCACATGCATATTCATGCACTCACACCCATGCATACACCTACATGAATAAAAGAAGAAAAAGGAGTATCTTCATTCTTGCTAGGACAGATGGTTGTGCTGTAGATCTCTGAACTTACTCCTATATGAAATTTTGAATTCTTGTTCCACCATCTCTATCCTTATCCCACCCAGTAACCACCATTCTTTATCTAGGTTCAAGATTGTTAACCAGATAGTCCCAACAAGTATTTGTAGCCCTTAAGGAAGTGCTGTCTGATTGAAAGTGTCTTGTTCTGACCACAGAGGACTGACCCAGAAAGTTAACCTGTCATAGGGCTTCATGTTGAACAGTAGCCACTGAAGAAAAGGCATGGGTCAAGTTATTGTCATAAATCTTCAGCTGTCTTTAGAAAGCATGACTTATTAGAACATACTGGTAAGGTTTTAGACTAAAGGACCATTAGAAAACTGATGTGGTGGCTCATGCTTGTAACCCAGCACCTGGGTGGTGGAGACAGAAAGATCAGAATGACCAGTTCATGGTCACTCAAACTCTTTTCTCTTGAGACAGTGTTTGAGTCTATCTCGATTATAACAAAGCATGAAAAAGACCATTGGGTAGAATTAGCTTGAATTAACCCTTGGTGACGGCCAGTGAGAAAGTAATTCTGTCCCATCAAGTTGACCTGTGTTCTGACCTTTAGAATTTAAGGAAGCACAAAGATAGGAGAATTAGCACAGGTTCCAGGCTAGCCAGGGCTAGAGCAAGACTTTTTCTCAAAAAAAAAATACAATACAAAAATGGTCTTGTTCTTGTTTAAATCATCATTGTTTTCCTTCCTTCACACCTTCATGGCTGCCATTCCTTTTTTTCCCTCTGCTTTGTCAAACCCATTTCATCACTACTCGAGCAAGTTTATCACCACAAGTTCAGTTTACTTAGTTACCGCTTGTCTCTGTGACTCTGCAAGTTGTTATTTTCTAGGTAATCCACCCCTTGTTGTTGGGTTGCAGTGTTCACTAGCACTTTCTGTGTCCTCAGCAGAACTGGCTTCTTAGGTACTAGGTCTATTGTCAGTTTGCAAGGTAAATGAAGAAGATACACATAAGACAAATGGTATTTAAGGTTTCCAGTATCTTCTGATGCTGGTGCAAAGTTAGTACACATTTATGGCGCTTATGCAAAGCTGTCTTTATCAGAGACCTTAAGTGTCTCCTTTTGAAGACAGTTGTAGCCCTGTTTGTCATTTGTTTCTTTACAGACTGCATAAAAAGACAGATTTTGAAAACAATTCAGTGCATACTTCTTCAGTTTTGAGCACTTATAAGTAAATAAAGGAAATTTGTACTTCCCTAGACAAAAAGGGAGAACTGGGCCTGTGCTTGGAAGGCAGAAGCAGGTGGGTCTCTGAGTTAGAGGCTAGTGTGGTCTACAGAGGGAGTTCCAGGACAGCCAGGGCTACACAGAAAGACCCTGTCTTGGAAGAAAAAAAAAACCAGAAGAAGGAGGAGGAGGAGAAAAGAAAGTGAGAACTAAAAGGGTTCAAATTTTGGGTTCAAGAAAACTGAGACAAATTGTCCTTTTTATAATACCTATTCTAGAAGAGCTGTTAACTCTAGAGAGCAGCTGCTGGTAGAGGCCCACATGGTAGAGCAAGAGTCCCTTCTTAATGTACTTTAGAGAAAGGGGGTGGGAAAGAAGGTTGAAAGTTTTCCGGTTGCTGGGGTAACAGTGAGTTGTCAGTTAAAAGAGTGTCGGGTGGCCATAAACTTATTTCCTATCTGGCCGTTACTAGGAGAGACAAGAATCTAGAGAAACCAAACTTCTGTAGTTATAGGACTGTCACAGTCCAGCCAAAGTGGGGAATCTTTATAAATAACGTAATCCTGGTTAGCAAGAGTCACCTGAAAAGCCAGAGGAAAACAAGGTATGTACCTTCTCATGACCTCAAAGAAAAATATCATGAAAATCAAATTTTGCCCTTGAATTTGATTCAGTAGAAAGACATGCTAGACACAGTGGCTCTCAGCTGTGGTTCTCACGTTTAGGATGCTTAGACACAAGCCAGTTACAATGAATTCAAGACCATCCTGGTTTACTCACCTAGTTCCAGGCCAGCCTGTACTACAGAATGATTCTGTCTTTAAAAAAAAATTATAAAAGAAACAATATGTTTATCTTCATCCACTTTTCTCTTGCTAGAAGCACAATATCACTACGTGGGCAAATCATAAAGAAAAGTTTATTTTACAGTTCTGGTCCAAGGTCAAGGGTCTGCATCTGGTGATGGCTTTCTTGCTGGCAATATCCCCAGGCAGTGCAGTGTTTGGCAAGAGAGAGCAATCACAGGAGAGACCTTCCAAAACTGGCTTTGATAATGTATTAATCCGTTAACCTATTGTGTGTAAGTGAGCTAATTCAGGTGAGTGGAGCACTCACCTCTGGAAATTCCCACCTAGCTTTACCTTTTCTCTTTTAATAGGGATTAAATTGCAACCTAAGCTTCAGATGCAGCAAACTGTATTCACACTGCATGTGGTAATGTTCTTTCTGCTATCCTGACTTGAAAAATCTCTTTTGACCAAATAGAAACAAAACTCAATGGAAATATTTAAAGTAATGGTTCTGCCATCTTAAAACACACATGCACACACCATTTACAGAAAAATCAACAATAGTGGGATCAGATGGATCAGGACCCAGAATCTGGATCTGTCCAAAATAATTCTTTTGTTTGTTTGTTTTGCTTTTTGGTTTTTCTGTGTAGTCCTGGCTATCCTGGAGCTCACTTTGTAGACCAGGCTGACCTTGAACTCAGAGATCCACCTGCTACCACCTCTTAAGTGCTGGCATATGCCATGACTCACATTCAAATGCCCTTGAATTTGATTCAGTAGAAAGACATGCTAGGCATAGTGTCTTTTTTTTAAGACAGGATTTCTTAGTCAATAAAACTGGACAGAAGGTACATGGAAGGAGCAGGCACATGCACCTCAGCACCATATGCTATTAGTGGCAGCTAAGGTTTACTTTGAAATTAAAGCATTGAGTTTGCCTCTTTGAACTTAGTTTTCTTTTTCTTTTGTTTGTTTGGTTTTTGTTTTTGCTGCTGCCCTGCTGCTGCTGCTGTTTTTGAGACAAGGTCTCATAGCCCTGACTGATCTGGAGCTTACTGTAAAGACCAGGCTAACCTAAACCTATAACACTCCACATACCTCTCTCTGACTCACAAGTAAAGGTGTGTGCCACCATACCCAACCTTGATCTTAGTTCTCTAACACCCCTGTTCCTTCACTTTTCAGTGGGGTTGATTACACAAGACTCTTGCGGCTAGACGCCAGTTGTCCCTGTTATCATCACCACTATTTTCAGGTGCTGCTTTACTAAGAACTTCCCCAATTGGAATGTTTCTCTTACTCTCTAAGCATGGGAAATTATGATCCTGTATTTCTAGTCCTATGTGGACTTTCTTTATTTTGAACTTCCTATTAGTCTCTGTCAGTGCTGTGATTCAAAGAACATAAAAATGGAGTCATCAAAATTATTTGCAGCAAATTCTGAAAGGTTTTCCTGTGAAACTTTTCACTTGCTATTATTAGGTTTTGTTTATTTTCTGTTTCCAGTTTTGTCCTCAAATCTTTCCTATCCGTGTGTAATTGCATCACTTTGCTTGCTTGCAAAGACATCGTCTAGGCAGTCCTTGAACTCAGTATGTACATGAGGAAGGCCTTGAACTCAAGATCCTCTTGCCTCCCTCCAAGTGCTAAGATTAAAGGTGTGTAATACCTTACCCAGACATCACGTTTTTTTCCTTTTTCAGGTGTGTGTGTGTGTGTGTGTGTGTGTGTGTGTGTGTGTGTGTGTGTGTGTCCTTAGGTTGATATTGGGCCTGTTTTGTGATTTGTCTTCCACTTATTTTTTTAAGACAGGATTTCTTAGTCAAACCCAGAGCTGGCCTACATAGCTAGTCTCTCTAGCCAGCTTACGGGATCCTCTTCACAGGCTGGAAGTACAGATGGGTTGCCTAGGCACCCAGCATTCATGTGGATTCTGTGCATCCAAATTCTAGTCCTCTTGCCTGCAGGACAAGCACTTTAACTGCTGAGCTGTCTCCCTAGGCACACACATGTTACTTTTTATGAACTATTTCAAGCACTCCAAAAAGTAAAGAGGTTGATATAATATTGCCTGTGATGTTTTAAAAGAGAACTGTCCCCCACAGGCTCCAGGTCTTAAATACTTGGTCCCCAGTTAGGGGTGCTATTTGGGAAGGTTTAGAGCAGTGGTTCTCAACCTTCCTAATGCTGTGACCCCGTAACACATGTTGTGTGACCCCCAGCCATAAAATTATTTTCTTTGCTTCTTCATAATGGTAATTTTGCTACTGTTAATGAATCATGTCTGGTATGCAGGATATTTGATTTGTGACCTCTGTAAAAGGGTCATTTGACCTACAGGCTGAGAACCAATGGTTTAGAAGGTACAGCTTTGCCAAGGAAGTATGTCAGTAGGGATAGGCTTTGAGAGTTTAAATTCAGCCTCATCCTGCATCAGTCTGCCCTCTCTGTTCCATGCTTGTGGTTGAGTTATGAACTCTCAGCTTCTTGTTCTTTCTCCCATAAGCTGCTTTTGGTCATCACAACAACAGCAAAGAAACTAATACAAGACCCTATCTCAAAAATATGAGACAAGGGCTAGGGAGATGGCTTTGTTGCTAAAGTACTGAGGATCTAAGTTTGGAATCCACAGCCTGTGTGAAAAACCCAAGTGTGAGGCTGAGGGGATGGTCCAGAGTATAAAGTACTTGGCACGCAAGTGTGAGGACTAGAATTTGCATCTCTAGGACCCACATAAAGCTAGATACTGTAGCACATCCCAGTGCTCCTAGGGGAGATAGGCAGCAGAAACAGGAAACTCCCCAGAAGCTCATGGGCCAGTTAGCCCAGTGTAAGCCATAGTGAACAAGAGACCCTGTCTCAAACTAGGTGGGAGGAAAAGTTGGATCCTTGAGATTGTTCTTTGAGTTTGACATGCCCACATTCACACACAAACATAACACACTATTTATACATACATCCATACACACACATACAAATATTAAAATAGAAAATAAATTTGAAAAGTGCTGTGGTACATATTTGTAGTCCAAGCTGTGGGGAGGCTGGGGCAAGCGGAACCCATGGCCTACTGGGAAGCTAGCTTATTCTAATTAGCAAGTTTCTGGCCAGGAAGAAACCTTTTCTCAAAAAACAAGGTAAACTGGGGCTGTAGTTCATTGGTAGAACACTTGCCTAGCATCTGTGAGGCCCTAAGTTCAATCACCAGTACCACCAAAAGGGTGAATGGGAGATGGACATCTCCTGAGGGTTGACACCTAAAGTTGTCTTCTAGCCTCCGTACACACATGCATGTGTTCCCCACATGTGCAGACATGTATGCATGTGTGTACACACACACACACACACACTTAGAAACTTAAGATCTGTGCTCTGAGCAGGTAGAGAGCTGGCTGCAGTTAAGAGTATACTGCTCTTACAGTACGCGTATCAGGCAACTCACAACCACCGTAATTCCTGATCTGGGGGATCTGGCACCTTCTGTCCTCCATTAGCACCTGCATTCATGTATACATTTTCACATCAACACATGTACATGACATAGTTAAATACCTTTGCTTTTAGTTGTATGTCAGTGTTTGGTTGTTTAAAGGTCACACCCTGACCTCCAACCTCCCTTTGAAGTGTTAAAGCAGTTCAACTGGTAGATTCTATTAAAACATTAAAAGTGGATTTTTCCCCTAGAGTACAAATTCTTTTTCTCTTTTTCCACCATAAATGTTAGCTTCCCACCAGGGGTCGAACCACACTGGAATGAATTTGTTTCAGCCAGCTGCTCTGGGGGTCACTGAGCTTGTATTCTAATCCCTGTTCCCAGCACTTGGTCCCATTTTTATTTTTCAGGAAATATTGTTTCAAAACTTGGCTCAGTCCTTGTCTTCTTGGATTCTTTTTCCATTTGTTCTCTCCAATTGCTGGATAACTCGCATCCTACCCTCTTCTGAAAGAAGTGGGCTCAGGAGTGACCATGCCGGAGCGACACATAGCACAGAACCTGGAAGTCACTTCCAGCACTCAGGGCTCATCAGTCATTGGCCGTAGACACGACATTCCATTCTTCCCTCTTGAATGGCTTTGCCTTGGTTGCTGTGCCACCCAAGTGAGACAAACGGACACAGGAGCTGGTGGGGGCAGAGCCTGACAAACAGCAGGGACAGAAAAGAGAAAGAAGAATGGTTCTTGGTGGGTGACAGACTTTGTTCTGGTTCCCAGCCTCAGTGTTTGTGATCTGCTTTTCTTCTTTTTGTGATGTCTGAACTTGTTTTTTCAGCTCAAACTCTGAACTCTTGTCCAAAGCACTAAGAGCAGCAGCACACGAGAGGCTGCAAAAGGCGAGACTAGTGATCTAGCAGAGAATAGCAGAGCCCTGAAGATAAATGTGCATTTGCCTCGGAACTGAGCATAGGAATGTGCGCATGCTGTATATGTCTTGACACATTTATGAAAATACACAGTATAGTAGACTCACTTTTCTTCTCAGCTATGTTCTCACACAGTCTGGCCTTTTCTTCTTCCAGAGTATCTTGCTAGTTGGATGCTGAAATATCTGGCAACAAAAACTTATGTATAAAAAAAGAACTGTTGTACAAGCATAAGGATCTGCATTTGACCCCACCCCCATCAGAACCCACATTGAAAAGCCAGGCAGAGTGGCCCGCACCTGTATCCTAGTGCTGGGGAGGCAGAGGGGAGGCTGCCTGGCTCTGCTGTGAAGAGGAGGAGGAATATGGCATAGAGTTGAGTAGACAGCACAGGAGGGGCTCGAAGCTGACAGAGTCCTGGCTTCGAACATTAGAACCCAAAACGCTTACCTTTTTTCTGATGATATTCCGTAGCACTAAGTTGAGGAAACAAAGAGGAAATGGGGATTTGACTATAGAGGATTATAGTCAAAAATAGCTCTTTTGCATTCTTGAAATTACACAAACATTAAATGTTATTTTCCATTCATTCTCAGTATAGAAACAGTATGTGGTGTTTAGTGTCTACATATAAGAACATACAAGGCACAAAACTATAGGCGTGTGCTAAATGTAGAATAATATTATTTGTGCCATTGGGGCAAGAATTACAAATTAGGGGACCTATATTAAATAAGAGAGTGTAGATATAGATATAGATGATATAGATATAGATAATGATATATATATACATGATATAGATATAGATGTAGATGTAGAAATCCTTCTAGACAGGCAGTGTGAGCCCAACTACTTGAGAGGACTGCTACTGCTTGAGCCTAGGCATTGGGTCCAGCCTGGGAAACATAGGGAAACCTGAACTGTTAAACAAACAGACCTTTCCCCAACTTTGTTGTAGAGAAAAGGATTCTGTCATCTCTGTCTGACACTGCCTGACTAGGGAGCTCTCAGTCCCCCTTACTCACCTTACTGTCCAAAGCTCCCTGGGACAGTAAGGTAAGTATTGAAATGGTATAAGGACACATTCCAAATACAGACTTCCTGTATTTTATCTTTGCAGCAAAAAAGCAAAACAAAACAAAAAATCACTGGGCCTTTTTTTCTCCTACAAATTCATTTGTGTGTGTGTGTGTGTGCACGCGCGAATGTGATATGCTTTATTCATGATGGTATCCCCCGCTACATGCCACTGCCACTATCCTCTCTTCTCTTTCCCCTCCCCCTCTCACCCAAACCTCTTCTTCCTCACAAGTCACCAGGGCCTTACTTAATGTAGTTCGTATTTAGTTAATATTATCATGGTTCTCAGTGGACTCAAGTTCTAAAATATGGATACATTTTGTAACTGGCACAGCTCTGTACTTGTAGTGATAGTAATACCTTTTAGCTCCCCTGATTACCTTATTTTCCTTTGTGTTGAAAGGAACCTCGCGAGAGCGCATGTGGGGGCAGTTATTTATTTACTATGTTAGAATACCAATTAGTTTTTAGATTGACCATGGTTAAACAGAAGCCTGTTGTCGCCAATGTCACCTCCCACAGACAAGGTCATCCCAACAACTAAGGAAGGAAGAAAATGTATCCAGCTAAACTGTGGAAGACATACCAACATAGCCCTTTCAGGCACTATGGTCCTAGTGCCTTAGAACCTTTGAAAATGAAAGTGTCCAGTCCAGTCATGGTATTTAAAATAAGTTACCATTAGCGCTCTTTCAGAGTTTTAGATTTTTTTTACCGAAGGTTTGATGGCATTGACCTTACTTGGCACTATCTAGAAATAGAAGTCACGGGACTGGAGAGATGGCTCAGAGGATAAGAGCACTGACTGCTCTTCCGGAGGTCCTGAGTTCAATCCCCAGCAACCACATGGTGGCTCACAACCATCTGTAATAAGATCTGGTACCCTCTTCTGGTCTGCAGGCATACATGGAGGCTGAACACTGTGTACATAATAAATAAAATCTTTTTTAAAAAAAATAGAAGTCACTTAAAGTTCTTCAAGATAGTGTCTCGTGTGATGCATGCCTGAGAACATGGAGGTAACAGTGACTGTGTGTACTGGAGATTCTCAAGGGGAAACTGGTACACAGTTTCAGATAGAAACATGAGTGAGACCACACCCTTCTCTGTGGAACTCGACTTCCCAGGACAAAATCAAAAGAGGGATCCTACTACATAAGCAATTTTCAATATACATGCAGACATTGCTGCCATCTCCCACTAAACATACCGCCAACACCCATGACTCAAAGCCTCCCCCATTCCAAGTCAGGGGAAGTACTGACATGGCCTCCCTTCCTGGTTCAAAAGTTCCAGCTATTTTGAATTACCCAGACCTCCACACTAGCCACCTGCCAGGCACCCCAGCTCTTGTTGGGGCCACTGCCATAGAAGTGCTAAGAGCCTTCAGATTCTAAGTCAGAAAGATGGAACCAGGCCATGACTAGTCACTGTCATATTCCCAACATGGAAAGTTAGAACAGGATAGAAATGGTCAGTGGATTCACAACATTGTAGTCCAACAGCAATCTATTAGCTTCCTCTGCTGAAAAACACTGGATGTAACTGAATGTAATTGACCCCCATAAGCTCATAAGGAATGGCACTATTAGAAGGTGTAGGTTTGTTGAAGTGGCCTTATTGTAGGAAGTATGTCACTGTGGGGGTGGCCTTTGAGGTCTCATATAAGACCAAGCCATGTTCTGTACCTCAGTCTACTTCCTGTTGCCTTCTGATTAAGATGTAGCCAGCACACTGCCGTGCTCCCTGCTGTGATAATAATGGGCCCAACCTCCGAATCTATAAGTGAGTCATCCAAATCAAATATTTTCCTTATAAGAGTTGCTGTGGTCATGGTTTCTCTTCACAACAATAGAAACCCAAACTAAGACAGGGGCTCACATAGAAATTTATCTTATTCTCATTCTGAAGGCAGGGAATCTAAGATCAGGGTGTTAGTTCTGGGATCCTTGGCTCTCTGGTGGCAGACTTCTCATTATGTCCTCATACAATCTAGCCTGTGTATCTGTATATGTAAAATTGTACCTGTGTATCCCTGATGCCTGCAAATATCCAAACTTCTCCTACTTACAGCACCAGTCGTACAGGTACCGGGCTACACTAAAGGCCTGATTTAGCATAATTACCCTTTAAAGATCCCATCTCCAAATATAGCCAGATCCCCAAGGTTCTGGGGATTAAGGCTTCAACTTGTAAATTTTAGAGGACTCAGCTCAGTCCATAAAGCATGAGGACTACTTCAGAACTAATTGCTATTGGGCCACCATTTCAGAGTTTTGATTTAGCTGTTTCTATACCAGCTACAGAAAATGCATTCAAATAAGCCTTGGGTTTGTGCCTGCCCAAAGTTAAGGGTGCTTCAGAACTTGTGTCCTCTAGTTACAGAGGATTCCCGCAGAGGACACGGGATGCTAGTTACTTCCACCCAGAGAGCATTGTGAGGAGCACTCTCTATAACATGACTTTTCTGGAAGAGCTGTTATAGTCACAAAGCCACAACAACATCACTAAGGAATGAAATCAGGAGCATTTTAGGGGATACAGTGATGGTACTCATCTACACAACTCAAAAACTGTCCTACTGCTCTGCCCTCCCTTTGCTAGGCACAAAAGAAAATGCTGAGCCTAGCATATGCTAACTGGCTAGAAGGGGGCCTTTAAGTTCAGCCCTAAAACTCGGGCAGTGGTGGATAAGATTTTTCATGGGGTCCTTTTTAATGAGAAATAATGGTTTTAATGTTATCATTCTGAGTCCTATCTTTTGTAATCAAACTGTGAGCCAGATACCAGGCAGCTCTTATTTCCACCTTGGCAAAAAAAAAAAAAATGATATGATAGTGGCTTTAAGCTAGTATGATGGGCTGGGCATGGTGCCCACTCCAGTGATCCTAGCTAAACCAGGTCAGTCTTATCATAGGCCACATGTGATGTTAACAGGCCATCGTTCTCCAGGCTTTCTGACTTGTACTGTTGGTATATCTAGAGTCTGTAGGAAATCACTCTACATTTGCAAGGCTGAAGCAGAACCAAGTCCAGTCAGAATTCAGTCCTAAAGGAAAGTGTTCCACAACTGAAGCTCAGATTGCAGCAAGCAGGAGGATCTTGGAAAGATAAGGTGATGAAATTCAGAGCAGGTGTAATGGAGTTCTCTGGAGCTGAAACTTCAAGGTAGAAATAGTTTGTGGCTTCCTACCGGGTATGGTTGTTTAACTCTTATTTGATAAGGCAAACCATGGATGATGGGCTCTGCTAAGTCAAACATCATGAAGTCTAGAAAGAATTTGAAGAGCACCTGTCTCAAGACAGTTGAACCCAAAGCAGTGAAATGTCTCATCCAAGTGGAGAAGCCAAGTGGCATATGAGGCTTCTGTTTCTGGTATTGGCCCAGTGCTGCTCCTTACAGCCTGAGAGTAAACTTTCAGTGTGTCAACTTCAGCAGGACTGACACTTTCAGATGCAGAACATCTTGTCAGTATGCTGCCAGATGACTCAGTGCCAGCTCGGGCTGAGTGTGTCTCAGGATAGTGCAATTAAGTGTACCACCCAAGCCTCTGGGTCCTTCTGGAGAAAGGGGGAGTTTATTTAACCCCTTGCAGGGCTGTAACTTTGCCGCCACTTCACTGGTTCCCTGGAGGATTGTAGAATTCTTAGTGTTCTACCATAAATCCTATTTAGTGTCCTGCAGCCATCAGCAGTGGTCCCACAGACACTGAGGATAATTGTACAGGGCCACATGTAGCCTTATCTGGGCTCTGGTTCATTAGGGTTGGCCTTCTCGGGTTATATGCAGAAGAATGCTTCCAGAGTTTCTCAGTCTCCCTCTTGACTGTGTTTAACTGAATTCCTCCTTCACTTCTCTTGAAGGCTGAGCCCACATTCTATTTCTGGCTCCCTAGAAGGAGAAGGTGGGAGGAAAGATCTGTCTGTTCTCCTCCAAGTGCTTGCCTTGTCTTCTCCATTTAGGCCAAAGCTATGTAGGGCTGAAGGTATGAATGCCATGGCTTTGCCGTACTTCTTGGAGCTGCGTTCCTAGCATTGAGAGCCTTAAATATTCATTGAGCCAGATTAGACTGGAAATATCCCTAGAGTCTCCCCTTTCTACCCTTCTTGACCTATGTAAGTACTGCCTGCAAAAGTCTGAGATGTAAGAGGGTGTGGGAATAGTTTTCTTTCAGTCCTAACCTTCCTTAAAGAGCTTTCGAATCATATCCCATACTTCCCTTCGGCATGCTAAAATTAGTAACGTGCTACCCTGCCCCCATCCACCTCCATGACAGGCAAATCAGAAACAGCATTCCATATCACGCTATGTGATACTCGCTTCTCACCACTGTACATGGTCATCCATGAAATGTTTACCATGTTTACCCAAGGACCACTTGGATGAGCCTACCTGACCCCAAGTGTGTACCCAACTAAAGGATCATCTGTCTCTTCCTTCAGGAGTGACCAATCAGATAATATATCAGTTATGCACTAAAATTAAAGAGAAAATTCAACAAGGTGACCACAGGAGCCTTTTCAGTCTTTGCCCATCACTGACATTCATGTGGGATACCACATGTTGGGAAGAGAGGTCCTGGGAGTAGGCATGTTGTGCACATGCCACAGTGGCTGCAAGGCTCCCTTCTCTCTTCCACTTGGCCAGAGAGTGGAGTGGGCCTCATGTTGCTTCTGCCCTTAAATCTCAGCTGCAACAAGGCCTTATTCTTACCACCCTGACAGCTTCAGCATTAGATTTCCTAATCCATTGTTTGGTTTGTGTGGGGGAGGGGTTGTGTTTTTTTCATCCTTTCATTTTGACACTCTTCATTTCTTAGAGCCAAACCAAACACATGGGCCTGGCCAGCCACCCTGCCTGAGTCTGTGCTTCCCAGAATATTGCTGTTGTTCTGATAGATCCCTTCAGCAAGAGGGCGGTTTGCTTTCATTTTGATAATGGTGGGCAAGTCTCGGTTCATTTCAGTTAGCAGATGAATGAAAGATAATGTGAGGTGCTGCCAAATCAACGTAGAAACAAGACTTAGAATTCTTGATGATCAGAAATGCTTGTTTAGACCATGCCACAGCAAGCCCATATAGAGCGGATCCCAGGCTTGGTAACATGTCCTGTGACCACCTGCTACCCTTGCCTCAGGTCTATGCTTCTGTTCAGTAAGCCACCCAGCTAACTGGCTTATTGTTTGAAGGTGACAGTATGCCACAGTTTCTGAGGCTATTTCTCCATAGGAAGAGATTACCATTCTCTTGGCTCTTCAAACTCAGTGGGTAGAGCACCAACCAAAGCAATGTGAATGCCGTGTTGAGTTTCTTCTATTCCCACTTTTTAAAAACTTTTTATTTATTCTTTGTGGGTTTCACATCATGCATTTTTATTCCATTCATCTCCCTGTCCCTTCGTATCCACCCTCTGGCCTTGTACAGCCCCCCAAAAATAAATTTAAGAGAGAAGGAGAAAAGAAAAATCTCATCATGGAAGCTGTAGTATGATGCAGCAAGTCACACAGTAAACCCTTTAGTTCATACATCTTTACTTGCAAGTGTTCATTGCACAGAGTCATTGGTCTGGTTCAAGGCCTCTGGCTTCTGCTGCACTATGATTGCTGGGCCCTTATTGGGACTCCTCTTAGATATCCTGTTGTTGCTCTGTGTCGTGGAGGTCCTGCAGCTTTGGGTCTGCAGGACCTGTCTCTTCACGTGCTCCAGCAGATCACAGATGGGGTAGATGTTGGGGTGGGCCAACTCATAGCCCTGATTCTGGGCCTGGGTGGTTGCTGGGTTAGTCAGCCTGCCAGCTATCCCTCATCCTCACCACCAGGTTGAGCTCTCCAGCATTGCCCTGACTAGCTCACCCTAAGGAGCAAGGAGCAGAGCCTCTTCTCCTGCTTTCAGGCTCTCCCACACCTCCATCACCAGGGCCAGCTCTACTGTGTTGCCAGGTGAGGTGCAGGGGCCACTCTCCTGAGTGCCACAGCTGGTGAGGAGCAGGGACAGCTCTCTCACCTGTCACAGGTGGTAAGAGGCAGGGAGTGGGAAGGCACCTCTCCCTTGAGATGAGGAGTGAAGCCAGATCTCTCTTCTATTCCCGCTTTCATCTTCCATAGTCATGAATGTTGCTGTGCTCCTCCTGTCCTATCTCCGCTCACTCAGAGCAGGTATAGCACTCTACCAAGACATAGCCTCTCAGAGACAAACCTGGGGAGTTGTTAGGGACACATTATCACAGAGGAGACACAGATTAGCTCATCTAGGTACAAATGTCCTAGACAGGAAAGCAGTTGCATTTTAGATGTGTCTGTATATAAGTAGGTTAGAGATTGAAACATGAATATCCTAGCAACACTCGAAAGTAGAGTGCACATGCATCTGGAAACTGTAGGTCTGACTTCTGACCGCAGACTGGCCTATGGGTGGTTCATGCAGTTTCCTGAGGTGAGCACACTTCCCTATACCTCTTCAGGCCTGGGACTTACCTGTAAGGTAGAGACTGGAACTGATGGTTTTCCTGCTCCCTCCAGGCTGTGAGTTGAAATTTCTAGTGCAGCCCGAGATACCAGCTCCCAGCACTGCACCCAGGGTAGCAAAAAGAATGCCTATAAGAGTAGCTGGGACTTAGAAAAAACTCTTATCTATCTGAGGGCCAGACTTTTCTGAGGGGTAAATAAGGGAACATACGCTTTCTGATGTCTGATGGTAACTCAGGAAAAAAGGAACAAGCACATGCTTTCCTGATGGTAACCTTTTCTTTTACATCATCTTAAAGAATCTCTTTCTGAAAACTTCTCCATCTCCACACAGCTACTTTGTAAACGCTTTTACATACATAACACTTGTCTCTCCATCTCTCATACTTCTCCTGCACATCCAGCTACATCTCCCTTTCAGGACCGATGGACACACACACACACACACACACATTCTGTCATTCATCATTCATTCACTTATTCACTCACCACCTCCTACATCTCTCACACTTCTCTCTCCAGCACACTCCTACTCCAGCACACTTCTACTACATCAAAACCTCTGGACAAAAACATGAATCACATTTTCAGGGTCACACAGCACTTATTGAGGAAACAATAAGAAACAGAGCCAAACTAATCACACTGTTTCTGTCAGGCTAGTGATGTCACATTGACTGGCCAGTGAGTAATGCTTGGCCATGAACATAGCTCTAAGTGGTCAGGGTTCCCAGACAGAAAGTGACATTGAAATTCACGGCGTAAACAATAAACATTAGTTGACTGAACCTTGAGGTTAGGAGTACAGGCAGAAAGTTCATTATGCAGGAGGTTATGTCTACCAAAGATGCTTCATGCCTGACCTTGATTCATCAATAAACACCTGGGAACTTGTCCTTGTGTATTAATCTCCAGGGGCAACCAGTTTGCTTTGAATTTGTTCTGAAGTCTAAAATTAGCTGTCTTTGTTCTAGTATTATTTCTATTCCTCAAAATTATACAGTTTAAGCAGAAATCATCTTCCTGACCATCCACAACTATATGTGTGCTCAATCAATGGAATATATTCACAAGATAAATACACAAGCAGTGGGAAAACACCCATAGCTGTTATTAGGGGAGAAACGTAGTGGCACATGAGAGAAATTACAGACAGAAGCAGCGAGTCATTTACAGCCAATGGTCCCACAGTCTTTACCTAGTGGGGCTCCCCTTCAGAGAGTTATTTGTCTGGTGGGTTGACCTGTTGAATACTAGTTGTCACCTGCTGCATACTCCCACAGCCTCCAGCAAATTTCAGAATTGCTGTGCTCCGGATCCAATATGAGTAGGCTAGTATTTCTGTGATTAGATGTTTGCCTGGCTGATCTTGACAGGGAATGAGGCAGAAAGGGAAGATCCAGAGTTTGAGGCCAGCCTGAGCTGAACAGCTGATGCCTCGATGTTTGATTTCACTCAGGACTAGGGGCTTCTGCTACCAGCTGCTGTGTTTTCAGTGCTGTGGCAGAAGAGCCCCTTGTTTGGTTTTAGGTTTGGCTTGGGGGAGGGTGGACCTTTGAATAGAACCCAGGGCCTTGGGCATGCTAGGCAAGTCCTCTGTCATTGAGCCATGGCCCCAGGGCCTAAGTTTATTTTCAAAGCCTTTGAAAACTAATGATAAAAATAATGGTAATCTAACATGGAAAAGCCCAGTTACATTAAAGGCGTATTGTTAGCATTCATCCAATACATGATTAATAAATACTTGTGTCCTGGAATAGCATATAGGAGATAATAGTGGGATGCATGATTTTCATGCTTCAAAGCATAAAAAAGGATCCTTCCTATCAGTGCATAAACTTAACAGTTTCTGGGGAGAGAGTGTGATTTTTAACCTGTGGAGAAGCTGTAAAAGTCTTCAAGATCAAGCTCTAGCTTTCCTTGGCACCAATGCTAGTAAATTCTTCAGTGTGAAAACAGTGACCAGATGCCTGTAGGAAATGGTTTCCTGAATGAGAAATTACTATGCTCTCAGATCCTCCAATCCAGTAAGCTTTATGGTCTGTTCAGAATGGCACAGTGGCAAAATACTTTGCAGTTCATTCCATACATTTGAAAAATTTAAAATGGAAAGCTCATTTTGTGTCTCCATAACTCCTAAGCAGCTGCTAGATTGGGTTATGGGGCTGTAGGACAAGTCTAACCAAGACAAGGCCATTTCTGTGTGGCCCATCACTTCCAGGGCACCACACTCATCAGCTTTACAGCTCAGACTTCAGAACCTGTGTCCTGAGATCTAGTTGTTAAAAAAACAAACAAACCTCAAATTTTTGTCTACTTAAACTAAGTATTTCTGTGTAATTTTTGTGCCTACCCCCCAACCATCTGGAAAAGGGACTTAACTGAGTTTTGCCAGCCATTTACTGATTTTATCTAGAGACCTCTCTAGGCCTGCCTTTCTAGTGCCTATCAGAAAAATTTCTTGTACCTCACAGCAGTTTACCTTGAGATGGAGCCAGGTCTACAGAATACTCACCTCTTTTCTACTTTAGGAATTTCTTACATTTGGGTCTCTGGTGGCTCCCTGTTGTGATGTCTTCTCTATGTGTGGAGAGACGTATGGGTCCTGTTCTTAAGTCACAGCATAAACTGAGCTGTTTTGGACAGTGGTCCCAAGGCAGCCAGTTCACTGCAGGCTGCTCTCTTGCTTCATGCATCCTACTTATATAACTTGTTATTGCACCATCCATGTTGACTGTTCTCTGAGTTACTCAGCCCTAAAAGCAGGAAGAGGCTAATGCTATAGCCAGCTCCTCCCAACAACACCGTTTGGTGGAAAGCTGTAGAAGCCCCATCTCTGCTCCATTTATTTGCTCAGCCTCCTGCCTATGGCTTCACAACAGCTCTGTACTAGAGACCAAGGCACCACTGCCACTGTGCTTCACATGCAGACTGCACATCTCCTTGAGTGTCCCATGTGGAGCTGGCGCTACATTTGGCTCAGGTCTCTTTGGAAATCACATCACTACACTGAGTTCTAGAGTGGGTGGGAAGGCTAGACAGTTCTTGCCAATGGTCACCTTCAGGCCCTATACTTGCCCTGCACTCCATCTTTTGGGAACTTTGAGCAGAATGGGCACTACCAACACAGGCCATATTGAGGGCCCTTAGGATTTTGATTTCTTTGTTGTGTTTCTGTGGAGCTGGAACCCAGGGCCTTCCATGAAACATGTAGTGTGCTACTGAGTCACAACCGACCTCAGCAGGCAGATCTTTAACAGATCTAAGAGGTGCTGCTAGGTGGGAGAGCACTTACATGTGCACAAGGGCCTGGACTGAGCCCCAGCAGCAGAGAAAGAAAAGAAAATGTCTTCAGAAAAACGAGTATCTATTCCTGCAGTTTCCCTCACTGGCCATTCTTAAACTATCTGCTATTTGCAGGTGTTTCTAGGAAGCTTCATGTATAAAGCAGAATTCCTCTAGGAGTTTACAGAAGAATTGAGGAGTTAGCATGGATTCTCTCTTCAAACAAGACAGAACAAATCCTACAACAGTGTTCCCGGGTCATAGATGTGGAGAGGATCATGTGTAGGAACATCAGCAATGAGCATGTGAAATTTAGTTTAGTGAAAACTAAAACACTACACATTTTATACCAGGAGTTGTTCAACTGTACTCAGAAGTAATTTAAAAAAAAAAAAAAGATGTGTTAAATAAAAGACACAAAAGCGCCAAGCAGTGGTGGCACATGCCTTTAATCCCAGCAATCGGGAGGCAGAGGCAGGTGGATCTCTATGAGTTCGAGGCCAGCCTGGTCTACAAGAGCTAGTTCCAGGACAGGCTCCATAGCTACAGAGAAACCCTGTCTCGGAAAAAAAAAAAAGACACAAAAGCACTTAGAATAATTTTTGTCCAAAAAATGCATAAGTTAGTTCATGTTGTTATTATACCTTTTACTTTTTTTCTTTTTTTATTTTTTTTATTTTTTTTGGACATGTAGCGCAAATAATAAAAATCCAGAGACAGATATTGGGGCTCAAGCTGAAGATCAGAAATGGTGTAGGAGGTCCTTCTTTCTATGTGTTGCTTTCATTGGTTGAATAAAGAAATTGCCTTGGCCTTTTGATAGGACAGGACTTAGGCGGGAAAAAGAAAACGGAATGCTGGGAAGAAGGTAGTGTGGCAGACGCCATGGTTTTCCTGCCCGAGATGGACACTGGTTAGACTCATACCGGTAAGCCACAGTCAAGTGGCGATACACATTAATGGAGATGGGTTAAATTAATATATAAGAGTTAGCCAATAAGGGGCTAGAGATAATGGACCAGGCATTACTTAAATGAATACAATTTCTGTGTAATTATTTTGGGGGTTAAGCTAGCGGGGCGGCGGCACACAGCCAAGGGTAACTGGAACAACAAGCAGCCCGCACCTCATTACTACACTTAGAACTACACTTAGAATAATTTTTGTCCAAAAAATGCATGTTAGTTCATGTTGTTATTATACCTTTTACTTTTTTTCTTTTTTTCTTTTTTTTTTGGACATGGGGTCCGTAGCACAAATAATAAAAATCCACAGACAGATATTGGGGCTCAAGCTGAAGATCAGAAAAGCAGAGTGGCCAGCCACTGGCTCTTAACCACTGCCTCAGACCGAAATGGATGATCCTGCCTCTATGAATCCTCAGACTTAGACTGAGCATGAGACCTGTCTCCTCCCATTTTATATTCTTCTCTAGTACTGAGATTAAGGGCATTCACCACCACTGCCCAGCCTCTATGACTAACTAGTGTGGCTGCTGGAATTAAAAGTGTGTGCCACCATTGCCTGGCATGTATTGCTGACTAATGTGGCTGCTTTGCCCTCTGATCCTCAGGCAAACTTTATTCATTAAAAAGACAAATAATATACCACAGTAGGAGTCTCAAAGTCTCCCGAGTTTTGGGATACAAGTATACCCTACCACAATTACTTTGACTCTTTAAAGCTTGAAGGTAAACATGATAACCCAAGAGAGGGTATAAGAGGAAGGCCGAACAGGAGCCTGGAAGGGTAGCACAGTGGTAGATCACTTTCCTAGCCTGCTAGGAGCCCGGGAGGGTGGCACAGTGCTAGGGCATTGCCTCGCACATACCAAACACTAGGTTCCATCTCTAGTGTTAGAAGCCAAAGAGAAGAACGGCACATGGACAGAGGATGTGGCCTGTTGAACTTAAGGGCAGAGACTTCTGAAGGTGTCGTCAGTATCAGAGATTGTACAACTAGGTAGTCTGGATAGTTTTCTTGTGCTTCGGGTTTTGAAAAATGATTTGTACACAGAAACCTAAGTACACAGCTAAGTGAGTATTGGCATACCCTTAGATAACCTGAACCAAGAAGTACCATAGTAACCCCCGTAACCTTTGTCACACTTCATTGCTTATACCCCTGTCCTCTGTAACTCACCTGATAAGTCAGTTTACTTTTTTTCTTCTAATTTGTATACCCAGAGTCATCAATGTAGATTCCTTTGTATTTTGCTTCTTTCATTCTATACTGTGTTTATGAAATGCATCAATTTTTATGCATCCAATTTATTCTCATTGCTGTCTAGGATTCCATTGTATGAATATACCACAAAAAATTTTTTTGAAAGTGGGTCTCTCACTGACCCTAGAACTCACCAATTTGCCTAGTCCAGCTGGCCATCAGCTCCAGGGGTTCTCCTCTTTCTTTGTCTCCCCAGCACTAGGATTATGGACACACACTACCATCCTGGCTTTTCACATGGGTCCTAGGAATCAACTCAGGTTCTCATGTTTGCTAAGCACTTTACAGACTGAGACATCTCCCAGCCTATGTCATAAATTATCAATCATTCAGTTACTAAAAGCTTGCTACAGCATGGCCAGTAGAGATTATGTGCATACTCTTATCTCTGTCTTCTGAATGTATGTGTGCATGAAGGTTTAGTCATGATATACATGTGCTCCAGTTCAGTGAATGCTACCACATGGTTTCCAGCATAGCTGTACCTCTTTGCACTCATACTGTGCAGGAGTGTATGAGAAGTCAAGTAGTTCCACACCCTTGTCAGCATTTGATGATATCTAACCTTTATATTTTTATCCATTGTGATGGATATTTAGTGGTTTCTTACGTTTTTTTTTTTTACTCCTGTTTCTCTGACAATTAACAAGAATAAATACGTTTGTATGTATTTTCTAGCCTTTCCAATATATAGTTGATCCTACACATCCTTGGGTTATACATCCCTCAAATTCAACAAACAATCACGGTTTTAAAATATTTGGGAGAAATAGTTTTAGAAATCAGAACTTGAATTTTCATGCATTGAGCATTCTGTGAGTCCCCCAGAGTAAAGCTATCCCTTCTATACCCGCCCACCGTTTCTCTGTTCTTAGTGTCTCTCCATCACTTGTCATTTGAGCACAGTTCACCTCCAGTATCAGCTGTGTCTGGACATGTCCCTCATCACTCTCTAAATAATACAGTATAACAACTGGTTACGTAGCGGTTACATGGCATTCAGTATTTTGAGTAAGGTAAGATATGTAGGTTATATGTAAGTATACCATTTTATTTCATTATTTTTATAGAAATGAAGATTTTGTTGTCCATGAGGTGTCGTGGAATCTGCAGGAACTTCCTGTAGACACAGGCACTGAGTGACAATTGGAATCTTTTGTAAAATACTATTCTAATTCCTTGGCCTTTTGAATTTGTTGTTTTGCTGTTGCTAGTTTGTAGTTCTTTATGCATTACACTGAGTCCCCATCACACACATGCAAAGCAGATACCTTCTCTCATCTGCCAGCTGCTTTTCCTCTCCTAATGATGTCTTTTAAGAGAAAGAAGTTCTTAGTTTTGTTTTGTGGGGGTTTCTTTGTTTTTGCTTTATTTGAGTTTTCTTGTTTGCTTGTTCATTTTCTTTTTGTTTGTTTTTTGTTATTTGGGTTTTGGGGGTGTTTGTTTTTGCTTTTGTTTTTGTTTTGGGACATAAGGCCTCACATAGCCCAGGCCGCTTTTCACCATAATATTAACTGAGGATGACTTGAACTCTTGATGTTCTTGTCTCCTGAGTGCTAGAATTACAGGCCTGTTTTAATATAAAGTAACTGATTTTTGGGTCTTTTTTATGGTGGGTGTTCTTTTGTGTTCTGCCTAAGAAATCTTTGCACTATAGCCTTGGTAGTGTGTATGCTGAAGTTGGAAGGGAACAGAGAAGACCAGCATGGTGTTTGTACAGTGCCCCTTTCAACTTTCATGTATAGGGCAAGGGGCTTGCTGTGTTTGTGAGCTTGGTTGGTTGTTTGCTTGGATTTTCTGAGGCAGGTTTTCGCTACGTAGCCCAAGATGTTTTTATACACACAATCTCTATTGCCTCAGCCTGAGTCTAAGCTTATAGGCAGGTGGCATTGTGGCCAGTCCTCCTGTTTTCTTTTTTTCCATGTCTTCCATTCAAACACAGATTTATTCTCCATCAAGAACTGATTTCTGTGTATGATTGGGATATGGTAATGTATATGGTAATAGATCATAAAATTCAACCTTTTCCTACCGTGCAGATGATACCTTCGCCATAAACTAAGGAAGTTATCATGTTTGTATAGGTTTTTTTCTTACTACATACATTTTCTTATATTCATAGCTGCCTAAGATTTTATTGGGGTTGCATTGAATCTGTGAGTTAGTTTAAGCAGAATTAATACAGTCTTGAGTCTCCATTCCTTGGTCATGTTATATCCTTCCATTTAAGGCATTTTTCACTTTTGTAGTTCTATAGTTTTTTGGTAGACATTTCACTAACCTTTCAAGAAAGCAAGTTAGGTGAGGAAGCAGTCAAGTCATCCTGCTTATTAGGGGTGGTCTGAGAGACAGAATACTAGAGAATACTCGTATTGGAGCTTTTGAAGTTTGATGGGGAGAGCTACAGCCCGCTTAAGAAAGATAGTTTCAGGATCTTTTCAGGATGGGAAAGGCTCCTGTATCCTCAGACTTGGAGAAGAGTGCTTGGGAACACCGCTGACTGAAAGGAGAGGGACTGACGGGGTTGCCCAGAGGCTGTGGGAAGAAGGAATAAAGGGCACTGTGGGGTCATTTTGAGGCAGGATATTTTGTATATGGTGTCACGTTAGTAACAGTGATGGTTTTCCAGACTGGTAAGCAGGACCACACCGTTGTGGGCACTGTGTCCTTGCCTCTCGGCACCAAATCCCACATGTGGAATGTTCATGTAATCCAATCTGCATTTGGAAATCTTGACTTGTCTTATTAGCAGAGTATACACTTTCTGTTTTCTCTACTGGAGATAATGCCTTTATATCCATTTTCCACTTGTCCCTCCTTTGGGATCTAACTTAGATGAAGGTTTAGTAGAAAGCAGCTCTTCCACAAAATATTTTTTTTAAAAGCCACAGTGTCACTCACATGCATGCTTACTCATCATACACATAGCTATACAGAGAGCCACAGTCTCACTCACGTGCATGCCCTACTCATCATACACATAGGCATACAGAGAGCCACAGTCTCACTCACATGCATATCACACACACACACAGAGAGAGAAAGAGAGAATATGCCAGGATCTCACGCACATGAACACACTATACACATACAATACTCTTAACCTCCAGTAATCCTCTAGCCTTGGCATCCCAAGTAGCTGGAACCCCAGGCATGCCCCACCAAACTAGTTCTTCCATAAAACCTTGCAGTATCCAAGCAACTGGAAGAACATTTTTTGAATGGATATTGCGATATGGAACTTCAAGCTCAGGTTATAGAAGGATCTAGCTGACTCAACCTGCCTAATGCTGCAACCCTTTAATATAGTTGCTCAGGTTGTGATGACCCTAGCATAAAATTCCATTGCTACCTCAATTCTTTGATTTTGAGAGGGTTGTCAAAGGGGTCGTGACCCCCCCCCCAGGTTGAGAAATGCTGCTCTAAAACCATGGACTGAGATAGATAATTCCTCCTTTGTTTATTTTTTTCAAAGATTTATTTATTTGCTTATTATGTATACAACATTCTGCCTCCATGGATGCATGCCAGAAGAGGGCGCCAGATCTCATTACAAATGGTTGTGAGCCACCATGTGGTTGCTGGGAATTGAACTTAGGACCTCTGGAAGAGCAGCCAGTGCTCTTAACCACTGAGCCATCTCTCCAGCCCAGGTTATTTATATCAGATATTTTGTCCCAGCAAAAAGAAAATCTATTCCAAAGCTCATAGACACCATAATGTAGCAATCTTCTGTGAGTGTGTTTCTACAGGGCTTTACTGTCTTAAAAATATCTCTGTGGGTACTGGGGATGGGGCTCAGAGTGTTTGCCCAGCATGCACCAGGCCCTGGATTCCATCCCCAGAACCTCCAAACACAAAACAGATTTTTTTTTCTTAGCTTTTCTTGTATTTACACATCAGAATGAATTTTAGGGTCAATTTCAAATTCCAAAAACAGTTTTTGGGATTCGACTTGGAAACACAGTGCACTGTTAGGTAAAAATAGATGAGTTTAGCTCCTGTCCTAAATTTTTAAGACGCACTAAGGCTTAGCATGGTATAAGTGGCCCTGAGTTTCCAGGTCACGGTCAGCAGCCAGCAGAGAGAAGACTGCTAGTCTCACCTGACTTGAGAAACACACTCTAGCTCATTCTTGGTTCAGAACATCCAGAGTCTAACAAACAGTGGGATTCTAAAGACAGTACTCTTTGCCATCTAATCTGCTTTTTCTGGGTGATCTTATGTAGTTAATAACAGTAATTACAAGTTAACCTTTGTCAGGTATTTTCGGTGCATTGGGCATTACCCTGCCCTTCATATGTCATTGTCATTAAATCCTCTAAAACAGCACTGTGAAATGTTGCTGCTCCACCCTACAGCAGAGAAGAGTGGTCAAGGGGACATCAGCTAATAAATGGCAGCTCTGACTCTGAGACCTAAGCCTCCTAGCCACCTGTGTTCTAAACTCTCTGGCCACTCAGTTTTCAGCTCCCCCCCTCCTTTCCTGGAACCCTGCCTGGTATTTGAAAATATCCATTCCTCAGCTAGCACTGTCACAGTAGTTTCCCTACCTTGAGAAGGCTGAGATGTGTGCATGCCTCCTCTCCCCCAGCTCCTCCCTCTCAGACCCATTTAATTCCACCTTGTGCTTACAACAGCCATTTCCTCGCTATTGCTGTCTGCTTAGTCAACAGCTTTTTTTTTTTTTAACATTCTGTATCATCTTCTAAGAGGATGAAGGCAGTCTTGTCACTGCCATTTAAAACTACAGGGTTTCCTTGTACTTTGCATGAGATTGGGTTGAACTCTAGCTCCACTCACAGTCTGGCCCTCACCTATCTCTTCAACTCCATCTTCCTCCACCCACAGCCCACTGTAGGCTCCAGCATCCTGAACGGTGCTTTGTTTCTTCTGCTCTCCCAGCCGACTCTGCTTTGGCTCTTGAAACCATCCTAGCCACCTTTAATGAGTCCTTCTCGGCCTCCTCAGAATGAAACAGTGGTGCATTTTCTCTCACAGCATGTCCTTTGCTGCACTGGGTTGTGATGTACTTGTTGACGTGTTTGCTCGGCCTACAAGGAGTTTCAGGACAAGGACTGCTAGGGGTTTAGAGAACTGCCCAGTAGGTACTAAGAAGAGCAGTCTAAGGGCCCTGCTGAAACACAGCCATATGAAGCAAAGGGAAATCTCCCTTGGGCAGGAGCACCACACGATGTTGAGATCCTCAACCCACTGGTGCTTGTGAAGTTGGAACAGTTAACACAGCCATCCCCATGAAGTCAGAACTACAAGTTACAGTGTTTGGCCAGGACTTAATCCTGACTTTTCTGGGCTCTATTTTCATGATTAGAGTCTAGAAGCTTGCATGTTTGATCATTCATTTGGATGCGGGGAGGTCAGCTCTGTTTGTTGTTCTTTCCTGAAGAATTCCCACTCCCAACACAAGTAAGGTGCCCTCTGCCTCAACTCCGTCTCTCCTTTCTCTTTTAGCTTCAGAGTGAGCTGGAGAAAGTTGAAGGGGACAATGCAGATCTGCAGGAGTTCGCCAACACCATTCTCCAGCAGATAGCTGACCACTGCCCTGACATCCTTGAGCAAGTTGTCAGTGCCCTGGAAGAGTCCTCCTGACGTGCTCCAAGGAGGGTGACCAAGGAGCTAGAAAGGAGAATGTGAGGGACTTCAGGTGTCTGAGCCACCTCCGCACCAGACCCTGCCAGCTGGATGTGCGAGTCCAGCCCATTTGTATCTCATCGCACTCTGCCTTCTACCTTGAATGTTGTCTCTGTGCAAGTCTCCTTGGTCTCCATGAAGACGTGCCCTGTCATCAGCAGAAGGGAGCTGGGGAGGCTGGCACTCTGCCCTTCCAGGAACAGGAAACCAGAAGCCATTCTCCTCATCTGGAGTCCACTCGGAGCTCTGTGCTTTGAGAGCTTGGTGCTGAGGCCTGAGGACGAGCACCTTCTGCTCACAGGGCAGAGAAGGGGGGCACAGTGGCCAGGGACAAAGAGGAGAGCTCCCCATGTGCTGCCCTCATGTCTACCAGCCCTGCTGTCTTGACCGTCGGATAGAGGCAGGCCTGACTGTGAACCCTGGCCTGTTGCCTGGCTCACGTGCACTGCTCTCAGCTGACGGGAGGATGATGTCCACAGTGGTCACCCACGCGCTCTTGTTAAGACCTTCCCACACTTGACTGTCGTGACCTGATGAGAAGAGGCTTTAACATGAAGGGCCCTGTTGTCACTGCTTGCAGCTTTGCTCTTCCAGAAACGATGTCCCATAGGGCCATGTCGATTCCTCCTGAACATTGCCTACAGTGCTGTCTGTCCCTCCACCTTGCCCCAAGCTACTTAGAACAGGGTTCCTGGAGCGTGTGATCCCTGCCCACCTTCTCAGCTCTACTCTTAAGGTACATCCTCAGGGTCATAGCCTCATGCCCTACCTAGAAACTTCTGACACAACTGAATTTGTCTCATTAACATTCCTCCCTCCCTCCATTCATTCATTCATTCAGAAAGTATTATGAAATGTCTGCTGTGTGCATACAGCGTGCAAGGCACCCACCTTTGGAAAAGCCTCTGATAGGGAGTGGTGTGGGGACCCCTGAGACATGCTCAGTTGAATCGTGCAGTGGAAGCATAGCTTCTCCCTCCAGCTTCCTAGACCATCAGTCTTTGTTTCCCACCGTAGGGTCCTCAGTGGGCTTGGCTGGCTCAGCCCCTCTTTGCCTGCGAGGTCCCTTGTGGCAGTTGAGGATCTTTGCTGTCAGTGTTGTCACCCTGAGAGGTGTTCTGTGTAGGGGGCTGTGCTGACCATTAGTGTCAGCTGACTGCTTCACCCGTGCACGTACGCCCCATGGGCGCGGCAGCACCATGCTGAAGCCAGGTGCAGAGGAGAGCTGTCGTAAGATAATCGGGCTCTGAGAACTAGACAGCGCAGCACAGACATCCAGCCCTTCATGCTCTGATACCTGAAGCTGCCCCACCGTCTTCCTCCTCTCTGCCCAGCTACTCTCTCAAAAGGATTTAATGCTGCCTGTAAGTCCCTCGCAGCCCTCCACCCAGGACCTCACGCAGCTGCCACTTCTGCCACATTCAGTCACTTCCCCGTTCCCTTTATTCCCTGCCATACAGTGTTCACTTGTGTGAGACACCGAGGTCTGAGTGGACTCTGCCAGGAGCCAGGATGATGATCGCTGCTGCTCAGTTCTCTCAGTTCTTTTTCATTGTCCCATCCATAAATCCCACAGAAGACACCGTATTTCAGGATAGGAAAGCCCATAACAACTGGAACCACCACCTAGTAACAGCTTCACAGGCTACAGTGGAATCCAGAAAACAGAGTCCGGGTCCACAGGAGCAGCTTGGCGCTGACCCTGGCCAGCTGTGGGGGACCTCCCCAGACAGACTCCCTGGTGTACCCACTTGGTCTTTGTCTACCACTCTTTACCTGCTTCCTTCTCTCTATTTTACAACTTTTCTCCATCAGGTCCCTCCAGAGAGGCTGCGGGAAGGCAAATTTGTAGGACAGACATTATCTGATCTCTGCATAGCAAAGGGGTCTCCTCCTCGGGCAGTAATCCCGTGACTCAAATGGTTCTGGAGGCTGTGGAGCTATAGTTGAACCATAAATATGGCCTTTGTGGTAGGCAAGGCTAATAGGTTATCTAGCATTTAGATCTTGCTGATTTAACATCATTCACTTAGCCAGAATTTACTAAAGGCCTAGCTGCCATTGCACTAGGACATACCATCCCATGACTAGGACATACCATCCCATGACTAGGACATACCATCCCATGACTAGGACATACCATCCCATGCACTTAAGGTCCTCAAGACATTTGGCCTTGAGAGCTCACTGCGGGCTGGCTAGGACCATCCCCATCACCTCCATCCCACTTTCAAGCCTCGTACCCTTTGCACCTAACACCTCTACCCCAAATGAAGGTCGTCATGAAGATGCAGTAAGAAATGAGGGCTCCTACTAAAGCAGCAGCATATGAGCCCCGCATCCCAGGTCTTCACTGAGTGACTGACTGGTGGAACATCTGAATGGGATTAGCAACAACTTAAAGACCATTAAAGATGGAGAAGTCTGAGTGGGCTTCAGCAACCGGAAATGGGGAGGGCATCCTCCAGTTCCTGTCAGCCTTTTTTTCTCATACATCTTCCCAAGGCCTGAGCATACCTCTTCCTCACCTGTGGGCCTTAGAAGTTCTAGGAAAGCAGACTGGGCTGCGACGGCCGATGGTGTTGCAGGTCAAACTGTGACTGGCCACGTCCCATCCATCTGTTTGGCTTCCTAGGAAGAATATGTTGGCTCACTTTCTCCTTCGGGAGAGATGACGTCAGCACAGATGGTTCTCACGTGCTACTGTCCCGCCCCTCCACTGTTGACACTGGGATTGGTTTGGCATCGCACCCTCCTGTGTAACTCTAGCACAGGCCACTGGCCTCCCTCCAGGTCTTTGAAGAAGGGCCAAAGCAAGGATATGTTGCTACATAGAATGTGACACTCACAGGCCTGAGTCCCAGCAGACCCCGTGTCAGCAGTGTCAGTGACTCTCAAGCCTGCCTCCCCAGCCTCCCCTCCTGCCTGCAGAATCCAGAGCCCATGAAAGGAAGCAAAAAGGATGAGGCTGCACCACAGGCCTGCTGGACACCCGCCGTCACTGCCAGTCTCGGAGCTTTGGACCGTTCCAAGGCGTGTTCCCTCCTGTGAACCAAGAGGATGTCCAGGGAAGAAGAAAGCACACGTGACCTGGGGATCCTTCTGAACAAAATGGCTGTCTGTACTCTTTCCAAACAGAAACTTTCCAAACTTTTAGTGTCAAAATTGTAACCAAGTGTCTCCTGATTCTTCCCACTGTGTTTGGCAAGTGCTGTGACCCTATTGTAGGTACTTCTCCTCCTGCGTCTTTTGAGGGAGAAGTGATTTTAGGGGTTGATTTGGGGGAGCGGGTTATCTGCCCCATCCCGCCACCTCTTTTGTTTCTCTGCTTGTTGATATTGTCTGTGTGATTCAGAGAACTGGGGCAGTTACATTGTGTCCATTGTTGAGAATATTAAAATATTAAAAAGTAGTTATAGAACTGAAAAATTAAGGAGCTGTGTTTTTAAAAATGCAAACCCATAAATAATCATGTTAACAAAGGAATTCAAGCTATGGGCAGCCTAGCTCCTCCCACTCCAGGTTGGCGAGGTGGTAGCCAGGCCACGCCCTGGGAAACACACTGACCACACTTGAGGTAGGTAACTGCCTGGGAACAAGAGACACCCACTCAGTGGAGAAATGAAAATCTGGGGCTCCAGGACTCTCAAGTCACGTCAGGGTTTTCTGTACATCCTCAGGACCTCTGGGTAGAGTTTTCAGTGTTGTTGAAGGTGACCTGAGGATCACCCCCACACACACACATTGGATCAAGCCTTGTGTGCCTAGTGCTGTGTGGTAACCTGGGCTTGGGCCTGCTTGCCAGGCCACAGGACCT
This sequence comes from Ondatra zibethicus, assembly GCA_004026605.1. NCBI lineage: Eukaryota > Metazoa > Chordata > Mammalia > Rodentia > Cricetidae > Ondatra > Ondatra zibethicus. The sequence continues at coordinate 95,830 of PVIU01001479.1, read as the reverse complement.
TTTCCTGCCCACTTGGTGCTATTTCATCGTGACCATCCCACAGGGCAGCCTAGTCTCCAGAGCCTGCAGGCCAGTGCCATGGATGGCCCTCGGGGCCTGGCTCTCTCTGGCTTCAGAGCCTCGATTCTTCTCTTTGAAGCTTTTTAGACTCAAACCCCCTTAGCTCCAGAGATGCCAGAGTCAAGAAAGGAAGTGAGCCAGGCTGAGGCAAGGAGATCCCCCCTCTGCCACAGTGAGCACACCAGCCCAGCCCCTCTTCCCTGCCACACCAGTATTAAATCCATCCTTGAAAGCATCAGGGCCCGCCTGAGGCACATGCCAGCCATTGAGCCGGCTGCCCAGTGCAGACCAGAAACCTGTCTTGCGTAGCAGGCTGTCCCAGGATGGGGAATTTGGCTTTATTCTGCACCCTTCCTTCAGAAGAGGCATGTTGCACTTTAGTGGGGAGCCCAGAACACTGGGCACTGGCTTCCTGTAGCTTGAGTTCCTGTAGGCAGCAGTGGTGGCAGCCTGATGGCGTGTGGAGCAGCTGCAGCTGCTGTCTTCGACTGCGCACATGCGTGCAGTTGCTAGCGTCGAATTGCGGCCTGATGATGACATTACAAAGACATTGTGTTCTGTTCAATTTTGCCTTGGTAATTATTGTAAACACTTTGTTTGATTTTTTCTTTTTTATTCACGAACTAAATCCATCAGGAAATTATAAACTTATTTAAAAACTGTGTGCTGCAGCCTTCTTTAGTCTCTGCCAGCCTGGTCACACCCCTGTGACGAGACTGGATATGGTCTGGAAAAGCAAGGATCAATAGTCCCCAGGAAGCCATCTCCAGTGGCAGACTAGAATCTGTACACTCCAGGTCGAGGAGCCCCACGGCAGACTGGCCTGCTAACACAGGGCTGGCCGCAACAGGACTGCACCCTTAGATTCACACTCCCACTCTATCTTCCAACGTCCATTTCCAACCCCTTTTCCTTTTCACCCTATTCCCAATCAGGTCATCCACATTAGCTCTGACTACATTATGAAAGTGTCCATTACCCAGGAGGACTAGAATAGTTTACACCAAGATGGCAGAGGAACAGGTATGGAGCACTGGGATTCCCACTTCAGGGGTGTGTTCTGATGGCCACCTTAGATGCGGGCTGCATCTGTAACTGCATCACGAACACCAAGAGTAGAAGAGTCAGGAGACCCATGCATAGTTGTGGACATCATTGTCCTTGGCACAGCCTGAGACCTTGTGCCCATAAGAAGTGTTCTGGGGCATTTTGGAGAGCTCACATTCTCGTTAACTTCATATCTGTGCCTGTCTTAGGAAGGAAGAAGAAAACCATGCTGTGCTTGGCACACTGGCTCATGCCCATACCCCCAGTACTCAGGAGTCTGTTGGGGGAAGATGAGTTGGAGACCAGCCTGGGCCACATAGTGAGACCTGTCTGCTCCCTCTCCCGTCTGTGGAAATTATGGCACTTGGCTGAGGGAATCAGGCATTTTCAGGTCCTTTTCCTGGCAGAGCAGCTGTTTAGAGAGCCTGCCAGGCAAAGGAGTACCTGGCCCTATTCTCCAGACTGAGGAACGGCGCTGTGCCTAGTCACATCATGAGAAGTGGGGACAGTTGTGAATAGCAGAATGGACCCTGTGCTGCACAGCACAAAGCCACAGCATAAGCAGGCCACACTAGTCAGCAGTTTCCAGAGTTCCCCATTCATTTTTTTTTAAACTGACTTATTCACTCCATTATTGATCAGAACTTAGCTGCAGAGGGTCCCAAGCTTGCATATGGTGCACAGAAACCCATGCGGGTACACACCAACTTTTATTAAAATGGCAATAATGAAAACAAACATGAGGATAAAGCATAATTGTTTTCCTTCATGAAAGCTCCTTGACAGCACACGGCTACTCTTCTGCACACCTGTGAGCTGCTTTAAACAGACCCAGCTGTGTGTTGGAGAGGGGCAAAGAGCAAGATGTAGCTGCAAAGAGATTGGCCCGCGAGTGGGTGCTTGGAGCTGGGTATCAGACTCTCAAGGTCTACTAGTAAGCCACACTCCCTCTTCTGAGGCTGTGAGATCTCCCTGATCAGCCCTCAGAGACCACATATCTCTACTGTGCTTTCCCAGTCAACACGCATGAGCCTCTTCCCCAGGATCATGCGTCCCATTCAAAAATGGCTTCTAGAGTACGCACCCCTCAGTTCACTGCCGTGACCGCTGTTGGAGTCACCTGGGTACACAGAGCAGTACTATTAGCCTGTTGGCTGACTGGCTACTAGGTTCTGGTGATGGCCTGTTGGACCCCATCGCCACAGCAGTCCCAAGCGAAAACCCACTACCCATTTCATAGATGAGGCACAGACAGGACAAGAACCTTAGTCCAGCCAGCACGGCTTGGCTGAAGACCCAGACATTATAGCTACAATGTGACTCAGATGATGGGGTGCGCCTGTATGGGGAAAGACCTCTGTCCTGAATGGGTGGCCAGCTGGGGAGAGCAACACCTCACCTGTCACCAGTTGTCCACACTAACTCATAAGATAGGAACACCTCCCCCCTGCAGGGTCTGGAAGGGAGAAGCTGCTAAAGCAGAACAGAGGCCCCGCACTGAGCAGTGTCTGTCAGCACAGGGTCCGCTGCCTGCTATGGATTCACCTCTACCTTTTCCGCTAGAGAAGCTAGAATGCAAGCTAAATAGCCCAGAGCTACACGGTCAGCTAGAGGGAGGCCTGGGTCACTCCTTTGTCAATGGATTTCCAGGCTTTTCTGGCTCCTCACAGAGCCCATGGTCCTGTCATAGGGCCATGGGGTGGTGGCATCAGACAGACTCCTGCCAGCCTCAGAAAGGTAGAGGCATCAGGACTGTATGTTGGCTAGGGGTTCAGCGGACATAGAAATGATGTGTCTGGCCTGCTCACTATCAGGTTGGATGTGAGTCACACAGTCTTGTGTTGTTAGGCTTTGGACATCGTTGGGTTCCTGAGAATCAGGCAATTAATCACTCAACGTCCTAGCCATCTTCAGGCTAAACTTTACCAGGAAGGAATGATGTAGGCTGGTAGCACCACATCAATGTTCCTGATACATACATCACCCCTTTTCTGCATCTTCTTAGGGGTAGACAATTCCCACACAGCACACGATGGCTTATGGGGTGCCGTGGTGTGTTCATTTGCCCCAAAAGTTCATGTGTTTGAAATTTCCAAATTTGTGTTGATGGTATTAGAGGTAAGGCTTTTGGAAGGCAATTAGGGTTCAATGAGGTCATAAGAGAGGCACCCCACCATGGGGAAAGAGGCCCAGCTGGCACACTACCCCATCACCAATGGGTCTTCTGTTGTGTTAGCGTGTACTCTACCAGGTACAAGATGATGTCAGCCCCATGTGCTCAGACTTCCAGCCAAATCAATCTCACTCCTTATGACTTGCACTCTCAGATAGCATGATACAGCATCAGACTAAGACAAGGAGATAAGGTGTAGAACAGATTCCCAGCTGAGCTTTGCTGCTGACTAAGTATGTGGCCTTGGAGACATCACCTTTGACATCCAGCGTGTACTTTTTACAATAGGCATAGTGCACCCCACACGCACACTTCACATGTTTATAACATGCAAACAAGAGGATACACAGTCTAGGCTATGACTCAGAGGGAGAGCACTTGCCCAGTGTGTGCGACCTGTGTGGTCCATTCCCACAACATGGTGGGGGGATGAATGAGAAAGCATCGAGCACATGGCAATGAGAAGGTGGGCTTGACGCCTGACAGCCATTTGTTATATTAAACTCACTTCAGGGCCTAAGCTCTCTTTGGAAACCCATGGGCAAGCTGACAGCATGCTTCGTCCTTCAGGAAGGGTGCTGCTGTCTGAGCATATCTGTGTCGAGACCCATCTCTTGCCATCTGAAATCCCCCTAACAGAGAAATCAGCTAAAGATGAGATGAGAAGGGCTAAGGCCTAGAACACGAAGTTTCCCAGAGAGGGGCAGGGGTCACCACCATCCTCCCTCTTGGACGTCCCAGGCTCCCTCCTGGGGACGTGGCCTGCCTTCCTGCAGTTCCTCCCCCATGGGAGTAAGATGCCAACAACCATATTGTCTTTCCTCAGCATCTGGGCCCCATTGCCCCGCTTTGCCCCCTCCCTTTGTGAGGATGAGCTCCTGATTAGGATCAGCCTGCCCTGGCTCTCAGTCACTGTGACAAATGAGACACAGGGAGCCTGGAACCTAGTATGGGATTCTTTGGCCAGGCCATCCCATCATGGAGTTCAGGCCTCACTCAGCATACCGGCATCCTTCTTGGGATGTTTCTAAGCTCCCCTCACAGACTTAAATGTTCAGAGGACACCAGAGTGAGGTCGGCCTCAGAGTGAGCGGGACCTTGGTCTCCACCCTCTCTTCCCAGGACCTGTAGCTTGCTTTTCTTCTCCTGTCTCTTCGCTGGCTACAAACCCCTGTAAGCAATGACCATCCTTTCTCCTGGGTCCTCTGCAAGCCTATGCACAGACCTGAGCTTACCACTCAGTTAAAAAGGACTTTCTTTCCACTAGCTTCTTAGCCCAACATGTTCTTTCCCACAGTTGGCCCAGCTTTAGCCCCAGCTTCCTGATGTCAGGTGGGAAATCCCACCTCCAGGCTGCTGGGCTGCCATGAAGGCTGTGGTAGTGATAAGCCACAGGTGGAGCCTGTCTGTCCTGAGAAGCAGCTTGGAGGGAGACAGCTGGGCTCTGACCCTGCCTGCTGCTCAGGGTCCTGGGTGAGGCTCCCACCATCTGAGGCCTCCTCTCCTCCCCTGCTACAACACCCTGGTCCTCCCAGCTACCCCCAGGAATTCCCACAGGGGTTTCTAAGCTGAACCTGCCTTGGGGGAAGGGAGCAACATCCTGGAATCCGGTGCAGGTAACAGTCCTCATGGGCTTATCGGATGTCCTGGGAACTTGCCAGGGATTGAAACATAACCAGTGCTCTCCCGGGCATGAGTGTGTGCACACAGCGAACATGTGCAGCCCTGCCTTCTTCACACATGTGTGCACACGGCATATGTGTGCAGCTGTGCCGACACATACACAGTGGAGTCAGCCAAGTGAGGGTCTCCACGTTAAAAAGGAAATGAGTAAACAGCGTCGACATTTTTGTTTCCCTCTGAGGCTTGCAAAGAAGGTGTTAAGAGCACAAGATTTAAATCATAAACTTTGTGAAAAGGCCAACGGCCTAATGCGTGACTCTTGCCAACTTGGACGTGCTCCTCAGGGTAACGCTACACTGAGCTAACGCAGAAGGAATCGTGGGAGGAAAAGGCAGGATGGGAGCAAGCCGCAGAGTCAATCGAGGGCAGACCAGCTGGAGCCCGGAGGGCCTCGGTGCTGTTTTCTAGTTTCCCCTCTATGGCTGCCTTGGCTGATAGAGCCTCTGTCAGGCCTAAAGGCTTCACAGCAAGGTATGGGAGACCTACTCCCGAGAGACCCAGAACAGGCCCAATTCGCCCTTGGAATGATTGCTTAACGATCAGGAGAGACAGCCAGAGGATCTGCCGACTGGACCCCTCACCTCTGAGGAGTCCCGTTCCTCTCTATCCATCTCCAAAGACAAGCTGCCTTTTCCATGGGTGCAGGGACCATGCTTGGCACTGCACAAGATGCCTGGGTGCAAATGAGGCCCCCTTCTCATATGGAAATTAAACTGAAGACATAAACCTGCAGTGATTGTGCAGTTTGGGACAGGGTGGGGATAATCACAGGAGCTTGTATAGGGCCAATAGTCATACTTCCCTCCAACCTAATTCTGCTCCATCACTGCCCTCCCCTTAATGGCCCTCCCTAGGCCCAGGTTTCACTTAGCCCAGCTCCTGGTCCTAATATCTGCTCTTCAACACTCGGAACTCGTAAAGACATCTCTGCCCCACCAGGTCCCTTTAATTTTGTGTCATTGAATTTGCAGATGCTTCACGTCTCCCACCCCTGCCTGAGCAGGTCCCTCCCTCACCACTTTCCCTGTGCACCTGGAATAGGGGCCATTCTGGTCCACTCTTTAAAAAAAAAAAAGTGAGCAAGGCAGTGGCAGTGTAGGCAGTGTTCTGTCCCACTGGCCAGTTCCCAGTAACCACACAGAGACTTAATATTAGTTATAAATGCTCGGCCAATAGCTTGGGCTTGTTACTAACTCTTACAACTTAAATTAACTCATATTTCTTATCTAAATTCTACCATGTGACTCATGGCTTGTTCCCTTGTTTTCTACACATCCTGCTTCCTCTGCATCTGGCTGGAGATTCCTCAGACTCTGCACTTCTTCTTCCCAGTGTCCTCCTAGTCTGGCTCTCCCTCGTAATCTCCTCCCACCCAGCTATAGGCCAGTCAGCTCTTTATTAACCAACGAAAGTAATACATATTTACAGTGTACAAAGATTGTTCCATTGCAGATGGTGCACACCTTTAATCCCAGCACTTGGGAGGCAGAGGCAGGCAGATCTCTGAGTTTGAGGCCAGTCTGGTCTATAGATTGAGTTCCAGGACAATCAGGACATAGAGAAACTCTGTCTCAGAAAAACAAGAAAAAAAAATGTGTGTATGTATATATGTATATTTGTGTCTGTTTATGTGTGTGTGCACTGTTCTTGTAAACTGTAAAGATTTGTCACTCATATTAGTTTAATAAAATGTTGATTGGCCAGCAGCCAGGCAGGAAGTATAGGTGGGGCAACCAGAATAAGAGAATTCTGGGAAAAGGAAAGGCAGAGAGTTGGTCACCAGCTAGACGTAGAGAAAGCAAGATGAGAATTCTGTACTGAGAAAAGGTACCAAGCCTTGTGACTAAACATAGACAAGAATTATGGGTAAATTTAAGTCATAAGAACTAGTTAATAATAAGCCTGAACTAATAGGCCAAACAGTTTATAATTAATATAAGCCTCTGTGTGTTTCTTTGGGACTGAACAGCTGTGGGACCAGGCAAGACAGAAACTTCTGTCTACATCTGTATCTGTGTGTGTGTGTGTGTGTGTGTGTGTCTGTGTCTGTGTGTATTTGTGTCAGTGTGTGTCTGTGTGTATTTGTGTCAGTGTGTGTGTATGTGTATGTGTGTGTGAGAGTGTATGTATGTGTCTGTGTGTATGTATGTGTGTATTTGTATGAAGCATACATGAGCATGTGGCTTTTGAGATCACGTTCTCCCTGGGACCATGGGCTTGTTTAAGCTGCGACAGCTGCCTGTGCTCCCCAGCACATACCATATCCAGTTTCTATGTGGGTGCTGGGAATGGATCTAGGGCCTCTCACTTTGCTGAAATACTATTGCCTTGGCCCCCATTCTGTTCACAGGCTTTTCTCCACTGAGCTAGCACTGAGCTCTGAATGAGACAATGTGAAGCCTCGAGACAGCATCAGGGAGCTGGCAAGGTGGCTCAGTGGTTGAGTACTTGCAGCTCTTGCAGAGGGGTTTGGCTCCCAGCACCCACACCAGGTGGCTCACAGTCACTTGTAACTCCAGGGCATCTAATGTCCTCTTCTGGCCTCCATGGACACCTACATGCGTACGAACATGTACACACAGACACACAAACACACACGTCAATAAATATAAATTTTTAGATTTTTTTTTAAAGATATACTGGTAACAATGAGGACAAGCGACAGGCTCTGCACCTGGATCTATCTGTGTTGCTCCTTCTGGCTAGTTAGTGCTTTGGGGACTGGCTGGCCCTTTCCGCATACCCAGAAACACTACCACGCTAGGCTGTTAAAAGCACCAGCCTGGCTGGTGAGTGAGTACTGAAGCACTGAATTCTAACTCTCCTGGGACCGGCTGCCTCCACCTGGAGCCTGAGGCCGTGAATGTGTCTGTGGTTTGGGTGGTCCTGAGGACCCCTCCTGATGTTTCAAAATCACTTCCCAGATACATGTGGCTATAGGTGAATAAATAGCCCCGGGGTTTCTGCCTCTCCAGCCAGGGTTTCTATTAAATCCATGGCTGTGAATTCCACTTCCTCGGAGCAGCAGCGGGAGAGAAGGCTCATAGTGATAACAACCAGTGGCCTGTGCACAGGTGGCAAGCCGAAGCACCCAGGAGACAGAGGAGCCTGCAGCCTCCCTCCCCGCCCCCCTGCACCTGCCTGCCAAGGGCTCTTTGAGACAGTGTCCCATCTCATACCTGCTGAGCCCTTGTGAGCAACTGCCTCATTTTTTTTGCTCTAATTTTTGCCTTTGCAAAAGAAAAAAAAATCACAAAAATGTTTCTTCTCTTTCTCCATCCACAAGCCAGAAAACAGTGCTGGCTTGTAGGCCCGACTTCTCCCTGCTGGGTTGTGGGCCAGGGAGGATTTCAAGGTCAAATCTACTCCCAGAAGGGCCACAAAGGAATTTCTCCTGGATGTCTGGGACATAAGTCCCAGCTGTTTGCAGCTGGGCCGAGCTCGTGGAGGAGTTTCCTGAACGAGCCCCACTATTTATATTCTTCTGCATCCCTCACCAGCTTGTTTAAAGATATGTTTATTCCCAGGTTTGCATCAGTCATTGCTGACCGAAGGACACTCTAGTTACTATAATAAGTCTTGGACCTGCAGCCCACACTGTGCCCCTCCTGTACCCGCCCACATAGTCAGCTCATGGCCCAGGACCTACCTACCCTGCAAAGTTATGTGTGCCTCCTTCTACAGGCAACCACATGGGGCAAGCCTTTGCTGCCTTATGCTAAGCACACCTTGCATGTTTTGTATTCTCCCACTGTGGCCTCTTAGGGCTTTAAAAATGAGAACTAGGTGTTACGAATACGACTCCCTCTACAGCCCTGAGAACACAGTGTCCTTCATCAGTTCATGTTTCCCTCTGCTGGGAGGTTTGCAGGGAAGGACAGCACTGCCATCGGGCTCATGGGGAGCTGGATAGAAAGCCAGTCCTTTGGAAGCATCTGGGGCTCCTTGTCCGCTCTGCACACTGACAGTGAATAAAGCAATACTTCAGGTCTGTTTAGTCATTGGCCCGTCAGCCTAAAGACCCAGATGGAGGATCCTAGGCAGTCAGTGAAAATACATTACAGAAGGAATGTGAGGCTCAGGGCAGGAAGGCCACCTACGAGAGTCACCTGCTCTACAGTGTTGGGTAGATGGCACCTCCACTCCTGCCTCTGAGAGTCCCTATCTTTTCTCTGGGTGCAGCTTGTTAGTGTACCTCAAAAACAAATCAGGCCTGGGGTCACACTGTGCATCAGTGATCCCACTCCTATGTATGACCCCCCCCCAAAAGATTGAAGGCAAATCTCAGAGATTCCTGCCTACCTTTTTACAGTACCATCATTCACAAGGGCCAGGAGATGCATTGTGACAAACCTGTACAGTAGTACTTCCTCCGCCACAAAAAATGATAAAAAAAAAAATTATACCGACTATAACCCTGATGAACCCTGAGTACGTTATGTTCAGTGAAAGGGACGGACACAAAAAGACAAATACTATATAACCCTGTCTGTGTGGCGTACAGAAGAGCAAACTCCCAGACACGTCAGGAATGGATAAGAGGGAAAGAGAAGTTGGGTGTTAGAGTGTCCTGAACCCGCTGTCCTGGCACATACCTGTAACTGCCACTTGGGAGGCAGAGGCAGGAAGATCTCTGGGCTGTTGAGTATCTAGGAGAATACAAGTCTGGGATGCAGCTTAGAAGGTGGTTCTACAACACTGGCTGTGTTTAGCCCACCGCACTTTGTGGTTATGAAGAAATAAAATGTCAAATATTATATGTGTGCTACTGGAATAAGTTTTTGTTGTTGTTGTTGTTTGTTTATTTTAAACATGGTTCTGCACCAAGCCTAGCTGGACTGGCTCTGCCCCCAGCCTGCTTATGTCCTCTACTCAGCCATGGCCCTGTATTTCTGGAACATGGAAAACTCCTGATGCCAAGCATCCTCATCCTTTCCACAGGGTGCCCAAAAGCCACCACCCTCCACGGCCCATTGACCCAGGCTGATTGGACACCATTTCAGCACCTTTGCATCTCAGCAAATCTCTGAAAAGTGTGCCCATGCTTCTGTTCCCCCACGGGAGCAGCACAGGATGTGGGGTCCTTGGTGTAGAACAGGAGTGGGAACAGAGCTGCTTGCTTCATTCCGCTCATACGGGAAGGATCCCAGGGACTGCGCACGCCTCCTGCTCATCACGCCGCCACTTCTGGCTAAGAACAGACCTACGTGCTAGAAAGTTCCTGGTAGATTGTTAAGAGTAGTGGTATAGGAGTGTCCTCAGGGATGATTTGGGAGTCCCCTTCTGTGTGTTGTGATTACCATTAATGAATAAAGAATCTGCCTTGGCCTTCTGATAGGGCAGGAGGTATTGTGATTGTGTAGTTCATTTAAAAATGTAATGTATAATTAAGAAATGTGGGTTGTTAATGGATAATCATTGATATAGTCAAGCTTGTAGTCATGTTAGTTAGATTTTCTAGATATATAGAGGTATATTTCAGTTAGATAGACATTCTTCATATCTTTCAAAGACAGAACATGGCATTTAAATATTTTAATAACTTAGGACTTTTCATGACAATGAGACACGTCTGCTCCTGGCAGCACCAGCTACTTCAAGGGGAAGACGGGCATTGAAGAGACTCCTTATGGAGTTGGTTTGCCATTTGGGCAAGAAAGTGCTCTTGCCTGGACTGTTGCATAAACTGAACACAAAGAACCCACAAAGAGAGGACTGCTGAACTTGCCTAAAGGTGAGATGATCCTTCAGGGTTCCTGCTTCATAAAAGAGTCTGCGAGACATTCTGCAGGATACAAAAAATAAGTGACTAAACTGTCTTTAAATTTTCCTGCATCATGGAAATGTCTGCTGGATACTATGGGCCTGTAGGCTGAAGATGGATGCCCCAACGGTACAAAGGAACTTTGGGTGACTGTACAGGCAGCGAGATGTCTCTGTCATTTCTAGAGTTTGGAAGTTGCTTATTTCTTGTTTACTTAGGTAATATTTTATCCTTCTGGAGTCTTTGATGGAGTTGAAGAATGGATAGTTATAGTGATAGTTTTCCATTGTTATGATAAAAGATAAAATAGATCTAAATATGGTAACTGTAATTCT
>PVIU01001479.1:0-84668 GCA_004026605.1 Ondatra zibethicus | reverse complement strand
TCTGCCTTGGCCTTCTGATAGGGCAGGACTTAGATAGACAGGATAAAGAGAAGAGAATGCTGGGAAGGGGACAGAACCAGAGAGAGTCGCCCGCCATGAAGCCCGCCAGGTCACACACGCTGAATCTTTCCAGGTAAACCATGACTCGTGGTGACACACAGATTATTAGAAATGGGTTAAACAAATATGTGAGAGTTAGCCAATAAGAGGCTAGAGTTAATGGGCCAGGCAGTATTTCAATGAATACAGTTTCCGTGTAATTATTTCGGGTACACACCGGGAGCCGGGTAGCACAAGGAGCCCTGCGCCAAAAACCAGGCACTGGGAACGCAGCCTGAGCCCCTCATTACAACAGAGTAGGAAAGGTTCTTAAGAAAAATCATGTGCCGTATCTTCCTCTGAGACTTAGGGGGACCTAGAAACATCCAGCAGTGCACCTGTAGGGAGTGTCCAAAGTCCCGAGTAAGCACGTGTTATTTGACATGGGCATGTCCATGTCTAGGACCCTAAGTGTCTCAGACCCACGCGACTGGCAAAGCCTTCCATGGGTGAGGCTTGAGGGCGTGGCGCAGCCTTCCACGGGTGAGACTCAGGGGCGTGGTGCAGCTTTCCCCTGGTAAGGCTCAAGGACGTGGGGCAGCCTTCCCTGGGTGAGGCTCGGGGGTGTGGGGCAGCCTTCCGTGGATAGAGCTCAGGGGCATGACGTAGCTTTCCTCTGGTCCTAGTGCAAATGTTACCAGGGTGAGCAGAAAAATCTCTGCTGTAGTTTCTCCCTCAGGATGCTTATGTCCTGTGGGCTACTTCCCTACAAAGATGGCTCCTGCCAAGATTAGTTAAGACATGCCTCCTTATTCAGTCGTATACCACAAGCCTCCTTAACAAGCCGTGTGCAATAACCCCACCTCCTGTTCCACTGTACGTAGCAAACATGGTGAGCTTCTGGGATGCTCCCGTTTCTCCATCAGGGTGAGCATAGCCCACCGGATCCCAGCTTTTCTGTAACATGTGTCTGTGTGTCTGCCTTTCTTCAAGCCCTCATTACCCCTAGCCAGGCTCCTGGGACCCACACTGTGCGAGGAGGACGCAGCATATACTCAAGGTCACATGACCAGTGAATGGACCAGTGAGGTGGTTCAGAGCTGGAGCTGTGTGTGACCAACAGGGACAGCCAGCACTTGCTTCTGCTGTCACTTCCCCAGCCCCCCCACAGCCTCCCTGACAATAGTGAACAACAGTATCCCTTAGAACAGCTGAAGAGGTGGCCGGCTGAGGGGAGATGACAGGCAGAGCCCTCGATGCCATCCCCTGTTGCCTCAACTTCAGCAAGCTGACATCCATCTTACGAGAGATGACAGCAAAGGGACATCACCATCTACCCCAGCCGGAAGTGGCGATCTCTGCGGGACCTGCTATGGGAAGCAGCAGCTCCCATTTTTCAGGAGCTGATGTCATCTGGTGTGGAGAGAAAGCTCAAGACTTCAAAGCTCAGATAGGGCCTCTGGGGGTTGGATGGAGAGTCTCTCTCAGTTCCTGCTCTGGGGTCATAACCCCGCGTGGAGGTGCAGCAGTTCTGTGAGTGACATGCTGGTGTATGCTCAGTGTTGCTTCTCACCTCTGAAACGGCCTCTGAGCAAAAACAAATAACCCGGAAATAACTTGAAACATGCTCCCTCCGCCCAGCTATTAGGCCTATGGGCAGCATCTGCAAATAAAAACTCAGAAATATTTACACTTTTGGGGCTAGGGGTGTGGCTCAGCTGTAGGGCATCTGTCCAGCAATAGAAGGCCCAGGTAAATGGGATCTGTGCATGGAAAACTTTTCCATGGACCTCCCACAGGGTCGTCGGAAGAGCTGCGCATGGGCTGAAGGCTAGCGTCCAGATGGAGGAGTGGACCCTGGCTTGCCGTGTTAGTGACTGATTTAAAATGAATTGGAAGCCAGGCTAGGGGCTTCTGAGAGTTCAGGCAGAAGCTAAGGAATTGGCCCTCTGGTTAGTGTGGTAAAACTAGCATAAGCTTACTATCAGCGTAAGGCCAGCAGGCATGCAGAACACCGGTGTGCTGCCTGAGGCCCTAGGCGGGCTTTATCATTGCATCTTCTTTGAGGTGCTGAGGTGAATCCAGCCCCCCCCCCCATGTGCTCTACCACCAAGTGACAGCCTAGCTGGAGACCTAAGGTTTTGTGTGTGAACCGTGGATAGTGCTCTGGGACAGGATCAGACCGTGGAGATCTGGATCCTGGGTCTGGATCTAGATGGCCTAAGTACCGCAGAAACTGTTCCAGCGAGAAAGGCAGTCCCATGGGAGGCAGCCTTGAGTGTCAGCCTTCACTAACCAATCGTCTACCATGCAGGCAGGTTCAGGGTAGGCTTGGGGTTAGGGGTAGGGCTGTGTTGGGAAAGACAGATGGTGAACTATGTCCCGGACAGTGTGTGTGACAAACTGAGGCGCCACTGCACTGACAGTTGAAGTAAGACTCCTGGGGCTGCCATGCAAACCTCCTCTTGGAGCACTTGGCCGTCATACATCAACACACATCAACTCCTAAAGAAAGGTACCAGAGGGTCATGATGTCCACATCTGGCCTGGGTCACAAGGAGAGTGTTCTACAGCCGTGAGGCTGCAGCCTTGGGCCTGGGTAGACAAATGTCCTAGAGCGCCTGTGCTCCAGCCCTGTCTCTCTGTGTAGCCTTTGTTGTTAAAGGGCTTGCAGATTCACAGTGCGTCAGAATGGAGTCAAGGGGGCCCCAGATCATCCACCTGGTGGGCCTTTGAGACTGGCTTTTCTCCTCGCACTGCCTTTAGGAGCCACGGAAATGGCTGCATGTTTGTAGTTCACTCTGTTTGATGAACAGCAGAGTGTGGCGGAGGCATACCACAGCTTCCCTCACTGTTTGCTTACTGGGAGAAGCTGGACTCTTATGTTGGACTATTACAAATGGAATTTTCCATTTTAGGTTTGTATGTGAGCCTAAGTTTTCGTTTCTCTGGGACAAATGCCCGGGTGTGCAATTAAATGATCATATGGTAAATATATGCTCAGTTCTTCCTTTTGTTTTCTAAGAAACTGCTTGGGACTGGGTGTGTGGCTCGGGGACCAAGCACTTGCTTAGCCTGTGTACGATCCTAAGTTCCATCCCCAATACTGAAAAAAAAAAATTCACATAAACTTCCCGGGCTTGAATCCAGTGTGGCTCAATCATCCTACATTCTCCAATGTGAAAGACACCCACCTTCTCCACAGCCTTGTGGCAAGTGGTTCCATCCCTCCTTAATCTGTGTTCCTCTGTCCAGTGCCCTGTTCGGTCTGAGTTCTAAGCTATGCGCTTTCGGCTGTGATTCTCTATGAGTATGTTTCCATGTAGCCATTTGCCATTCATACTTTGTCTCCAGTAAATTGTCTTTTCATGACTTTTCCTGCATAATTGGATTTTTAAATTTTTAACATATGTGTATGTGGTATAGGTATGTGTACATGTTGGGGCTGTGTGTGCACATATGTGTGCATGTGTAGGGCGGAGGTCAATGGCTCTCCATATTTTCTTTTTAATATTTATTCACTTTTATTTTATGTATGTGGATGCTTTGCCTGCATGTATGTCTGTGTGCTATGTGAGGGCCTGATGCTCACAGGGGCCAGAAGGCGGCATCAGATTCCCTGGAACTGGAGTTACAGAGAACTGTGAGCCACCATTCCACCTTATTTTTTAAGACAGGATCTATCATTGAGTTTGGAGTTCACCAGTTCCACAAAACTAACTGGCTAGTGAGCTCCAGGGGTCCCCCTGCCTCGGCAGTCTCTCCAGTGCTGGGACTACAGGCATGGGCCACGGTGCCTGGGTTTCTTATATGTTTGTTCAGGATCTGAATGAAGGTCCTCACGCTCGTGTGCCATTTGCTAATTTTATTGGGTAAGCTATTCCCCTGATTCCATATTTGGATTTATTTTTCATGGTGAGTTTTAATTTTCCTCACATATTTCAGATACAATAGCAGCTATTAATTTTAACAGTGTCAAGTGCATAACTGAGTGGCCTTGGGTATATTCATCCCATGATGCATATTCGTTTATTCGTCTCCAGGATTTTCTAACCATTCTCATCAGAGACTGCGCTTAGGAAACTCCCTCCCAGCCCTCGGCAGTCGCCATGTTTCTTCCTGTCCCCATGCCTTTGTTCTAGCAAAGTCACATAGATGGAATTATATGCTGGCATCTCTGGGGGACCCACTGTGCACTCGTGCCAGAAGCCCCGTCTTTCTGTGGCTGTGCCATCTACCAGTGTACGCCTATGCTGCAGTGTGTTAATCTGTGATCAGTTAATGGACCAGTGTATCTTTCTCCTTGGCCGTGATGAAGAGTGCCGCTGTGTGGGCATGCAAGCACCTTGTCTTAGTTACTTTTCAGTTGCTGTGACCAGACACCATGAGCAAGGCAACTTACAGAAGAAAGAGTTTATCTGCGGCTACCGATTTCAGTGGGTTAGAGTCTGTGACCATCGTGGTAGGGAGCATGGCAGTAGGCAGACATGGTACTGGAGCAGCAGCTGAGAGCTCACATCCGATCCACAGGCAGGAGGCAGAGACAGAAAAAGCCTGAGCCAGCCATAGGTTTTTTGAACGTTCAAAACCCAGCCCCCATCGCCATACCCCCTCCAACAAGTCACATCTCCTAATCCTTCCCAAACAGTTCTACCAGCTGGGGACTGAGCACTTAAATGTGTAAACCTATGGAGGCCATTCTCGCTCAAACGACCACAGACCTCTTGATCTGTGGTCAAGTCCCTGCCTTCATCTTTACCATCTAAAAGTGAGCCAGCCTCACTTTTGCCCAACTTGACTTCCAACAGCTGCCTCTTCCTTTTCTGAACAGACTCCAGGGCCATCAACGAGTGGGTCAATTGGGCCACTAGAGGGCGCTCTCTGTCCTGGGATTTGTTGGGGGGGTCTTCGGTAGTCTCTCTATAGCGGAGGTGGAAAAGGGAGACTAACAAAGCGTGGCTGCCCCTCTCCTCCCACCGCCAGCTGCACCCTCAGCTCTCAGAGACCATTTTTCTAGGGTTTTGCCCATCACGGCCTCAGAAGCTTTGTTCCTGGGGTCCCAAGAGGCACGGAAATGACGTCATTATCAAGGCAGGCCTGGGAGTGAAGGTCAGCAATAGAAGACTCCCTTGCCTCCAGCCTTAGGATGGAAGCCAGCTTTCCTGGCTGCTTTGAACTTGAATGGAGCCCTCGGTCTCACGGGGTTCTCTAGTTTTCCAGCCAGTGCTTCGCAGCTCCTAACTACAGCGTTAGAGCCTGAGGGTTTCTTACCCCGCGGAACTGTAGGGAAAGTAGCGTGGAGGGCTGCCTTCAGTCTCGGCAAGTTCAGACAAGGGTTTCCCTAAGGCAGCCAGGACGTCCCGAATCTCTCTTACCTGGATGGTGACCTCAGACCCACTATAAAATGAGGTCACAATGGCACAATGAGGTCCTGGGGTGTCCTGACTCTCCAACAGGTCGTGGGGGCCAGTTCTACTCCACGCCCTTCATGTCACCACAGACTCACATGGAAAACACACTGATTAACACTTGGGAGTGTTGCTCCCAGCACTTGGGAAGCTGAGGCAGGGGGATGATTCGAGCCTAGGGGTTTGAGGCCTGTGGCAGCCTCCTAAGGAGCTCATATTTTTGCCTCCAGAAAAACCTGCTTAAATCACTCAGGTAGCCACCAAGAAGGAAACAGAAAGGGGCTAGGATGTCACCAGGCTATGAAAAAAGCGAAGAGGGCTTGGGGGGCTGGGTTGGAGTCTGGGCATGAAAGAGAAGGGCAGCATTTTGCCGAGGGTGAGGTTAGCCGGCTTTCTGGCTAGTTGCTCTTGCCTAGTGTTCTCTACTGCCCTCCTCTCTACCCTCTAAGCCTAAAAACCCAGGCTATTTGTCTCTCTCGGTTCTCCTAGAATCAAAGGCACTGGGCGCATATTTGAAACTTGAAAGGGAAGGCAAATTACTGGCTGCATTTCTGTCTCTTTGCTAAGTTCCATCTTTAGCTCCATTTCTTATGGCCAGTGGGTGGACCTTGAGCAAGGGCTATCAGGAAGGGGGCAGTCTGGGGCAATTACCATGGCAGCTGGCTGCTATGTCTCTGGGTCATTTTCGTTAATTCCCTTTTTTCTCCTAGAGGCTCTTATAGTATCGCCCAAGCTGATCTTGAGCTTTTGGGTTCAGGTGAGTCTCCTCAGCCTCCCAAGTAGCTGGGATTACAGGTGTAACCAACCACATCTGGCTAGCCAACATAGTTGACAAAGTCAAGGAATAATAAAAACTGTGAAACCTAGCTATACATCGGGACCCAGAAACTTATAAAACTAGAGTTGAAAATACCAGCAAATCAGGGAGGGCAATGAGCTAGAGTCTCGGGCTGATTCCGAACGTTTAAAAGCAGGAACTGACTGTCACCATGAAGTACACACGCTCGCGTGCCCCCATCTCCTGACAACCACATTATATATATATATAGCCTGTAGTTCTCCTGGGCTCTTTGGCTTTTATGTTAGTAATACCGGCTTTGAAAACACACATACAAGAAACATTATATAGACTGAGCAGGCTGTACTGATGTAGGCAGGAATATACATGTGTATGTATGTAACAACAATTAATGAATTTGAAAGAGAGCAAGGGAGGTATGCGGGAGGCTTTGGAGGGAGGAAAGAGAAAATCATAATGATATAATTAAAATCTCGAAATATTAAAAATTATAAATATATAAATAAATATGGACTGAATGGGTTTTACTGGTGCATTTAGGAATTGTGTGTGTGTGTGTGTGTGTGAGAGAGAGAGAGAGAGAGAGAGAGAGAGAGAAAGAGAGAGAGAGAGAGAGAGAGAGAGAAAGAACTAAATAAAAAGAGGCCATAAATTTGAGAGCGAGAGCTAGAGGGGACACATAGAAGGGGTTGTGTAGCACGGATTCTAATTGTTCTTAATAATAAAAACCCAGAGTCAGATATTAGGGGGTGAAAGCTGAAGGATCAGAGAAGCAGAGCAGCCACTAGAGAGACATTTACCTCTACCAATGCTCAGACCAAAATGACAATCCTGTCCTCAGACTGCCTCCTCAGACTGCGTCCTCTGACTGACTGATTCAGAGTGCTGCCTCGGACTGCAACTGTCTCCACCAAACTTCCGACTGTAATGAGCTCCTGTCTCCTCCCGCCTTATATTTCCTCTCTCCACTCAGTCATATCGCTCCTGTCTCCACCTCCCTAGTGCTGGGATTAAAGGTGTGTGTCACCACTGCCTGGCTTCTAGTGGTTTAACTCTGCACTCTGATCATCAGGCAAACTTTATTTGTTAAAACACAAACAAAAATCACTACAGGGCTGGAGGGAAAGGAAAGGGGAAATTTTGTAATCATATTATGATTCTGAAAATAAAAATTAAAACAAAACCAAAACAGAACTGGGCACAGCAGCACACACCTTTAATCCCAGCACTTGGGAAGCAAAGGCAAAAGGCTCTCTGTGAGTTTGGGGCCAGCCTGGCCTCCACAGAGAGTTCCAGGGCAGCCAGGGCTGCACAGAGATACCCTTTCTCAACATCCTTAGACTCAAATTGGTTCTTTTATTCCTACGTAGACAAATGCTCCAGATAGGAATTGTATTGCAAAGCCCTCTAGCTCACAGACGACCAAGTCCTTCGATGGTGATTACGGGTGCAGAGACAAACTGTCACTTTCCTTGAGGTGTTTACATCATCCGTGGGTTCCCCTTACTATCTTTGTGAGCACTGTTCAACAAAAACTAACGAGGACAGAACCCCAAGACAGCTTTGGGGATGACTGAGTCTTGAGTGCCCACCTCTCACTGAAGCAGAGGGAGGCGGGGTGGGGCGGGGGTGGGGGCGCTGCTCTGCTCAGTGCTCAACTCATGCTGGGCAGTGAACAAGGCAGATTGTTGGAACCTGTGAAGTCTCTCTGCTCTTGGGAGAGCTAGACCCGTGGGATCCAGGTGCTGCATACAAACTGGTCTGAGGATTAGGACATATGGGTACTTAAAGATGGCAGCGGCTAGAAAGCCAAAGTACAGCCTGGGACACGTTATTTAAATTTTCTTCCTATTAAGCCACTAACTCAACCCATCCTTGCTCCCCAGAGAACTATCTGTGAACATGCAACCTGGAGGTGCCCTCTGTCCCCTGGCTTGGGAGTGTCTTACATATAGGCCAGCTCTCCCCAGGAGCAGAGTGGCCCCTCAGCTGGAGGCAGCCTCCACACCCCTGGTTGCCCACTGCTCTTCCTGCCAGCCTCTCCCAAGGTGGTCTGCCCTGTGGCTAAGAACGGCTCCTGCAGAGGGAGGAGCTTTGAAAGCTCCTCCTCCCAGAGGGGAGTGGCTGCCTCTGCCTTGAGCCCAGCTGCCCCCAGCTCGGCCTTGTGGTTTCTACTGCTCTCTAGTGCCCACAGCTCCTCATTGTGGAGAGCATCTCACCTGCCCCGCCCCTGTGACCATCTGACTCCCCTTCTTAAATGGGCGGGCATTATCTGCATGCGCTCTCTTCCTGACCCTAAGCAGCCAACATCTCCAGCCTTTAGGCCCTGCAACCCTGTTCCTACTTCCTCTTTCTTGTTATCAGGGCTGAAATGACCCTACTGACATTCAAAACTGAATGCACCTGTCTCAAAGTCATGGTTTTCAGCTCAGACTTTGGTCTTGCTCTATCTCCCTTGGCCCAATCATATTTGTTTAGTCTAAGGCATGATAGCCTGTGCTCTTCAGAAAGCACAGAGAAGAAAAGTGACCTGCTTAGGTGAACCAGCTCCTCAGGAAGGGACAAGAGACCCTGGCTGGGACTTTGGTGCCTGAGCATCGACAGGAACATCTGGTACCAGTTTTGTTTCTTGTCTGGCTGCACTTGACTGTAACCCCGGAGGGGCGGACATCCGCTTCCGTTTCCTCCTAGTGTCCCTCAGAGTGGAATTCATCACTGGAGACAGAAAAAAAAGGGGGTACACGGATATTTTAACAGGGTTCTCTAGAGGAAAAGAATCAATAGAATGACTATTAAAAGAGGATTTATTAGGTTGGCTTACTCAATGTGGTGTGTGTAATCCGACGATGGCTGCCTTCACACTGAAGAGAGGAGAGCCCCATGACTGTTTATCCCACGATCCCAGCTGAACGCCTTAGCAGTCCCAGTCTCGTCCTCTAGGCCTGGCTGACTCCTGGAGAGCCACTGGTCTTCGGTTCACGCTGGAAGAATGAATTAGCTGGGTTCCAGTACCAGCAAAGGAATGTACTGGTGCAGGAGCCGCAGCCCCAGTGGCAGAGTAGATGAACTCACCAGCAAAATGTGAAAACAAGGAGGCCAAAAGCAAACCTTGGGCTCCTTTTATCTGGCTGCCACCAGAAGGTGCCACACATTCAGGGTGGGTCTTCCCTCTTCAGATAACCCGGTCAAGAAACTCCCTCACATGTGTGCCCAGTGGTTTGTCTTGATTCCAGGTCCATTCGAGTTGACATCCAAGATGAACCATCATACCCACACACTCCAGAGGCATAGATAGGAGAATCAGGAGTTCAAAACCATCCTCGGGTACACAGTGAGTTTGAGACCAGCCTGCCCAGTCTATCCAAAGGGGTAGAGAAGGTAGAAGAGGGGAGAGAGCATATCTTGCCAATGCCCGTTCCAAATAATACCTTGTCTGCCCAGTGCTGGGGCAGTTGGCTTACAGGGTCATGTTCACTTCCCATCTTCTCTCTATGGGCCCCTGACAAGCGAAGGGATGAAACCATTCCCAGCCCATCAGCTGCTGTGTCCAGTTTTGCCAATTTTAAATTATACTTTGAACTGCTTCAGTCTAGGTAGATGTGAAGCACCGATTCATTAAAGGGACGAATCTCTTGGGAGAATAGAAACAAAGATTAAATTCCGGGCATTCTGGATTGGTGAGGTGACTCAGTAATGGTACTTGTCACCAAGCCTGATGACCTGAGTTTGATCCTCAAGATCCATTGTGGTAGTAGGAGCAGACCAATTCCCACAAGTTGCCCTGTGAACTCCACACTTACATGGTAGCACATGTGTACACACACACACTCTCCCATATATACTATAAATAAATAGGTGATCGATAGATGAGTTAGTAGATAGATAGATAGATAGATAGATAGATAGATAGATAGATAAATAGATAGATGTAAAATTCAGGCATCCGAGAACAAAAAACGGTGTTAGATTGGGCAAATAGGAACTTAGATCAGGCCTAACGGAACTATCTAAACGCACTGTGTACACACCGCCTGAAAGACACACTGTGCTTCTCGCTAGCACTGTCAGACATAAACCTCCCATTCCACAAGGCAGGTGTCTGACCACCACTACCTTTCAGATGAGGAAGCCAAAGCATAGAGAGATCAGTGGCTTGCCTGTGATCAAAGGCAGGAAGGTAGATTCCCATGTGAGCTGCCTCCAGTTGACTAATTCAGCAACCACAGGGGTTCTCCCTGGGAGGATCAGACTCTTGGAGAGAGGTGATCACACAATCCTTGAGCAAGATGAATAGGACACTCTCTTTGGATGGTTCCTAAGATACGCAGAAATAAAAAAGCAGTTTGCACCAGGTAAGCTCACTGGCTATGGCACATGCTCAAACCTTCCACTAACCAAGCCCCCTCTGCTTTTATCAAAAAATCCTTCATGCCTCCAGCACCAGAGTTTGAATTTTTCCCCTCCCAGAAACAGACAGAGCCAGATAAACATGCATGCTAGAGGAATTTTCTTAGATAGTGAAACATGAAATATCTGCTATATGCTCATGTGTTTGAACACTTGGTCCCTTGAAGGCAGTCCTGTTTGAGAAAGTTGTGAAAGGAGATGAAGCCTTCCAGGAGGAAGTATGTCATTGTGGGTGGGATTTGATGTTTTATAACCCAGCTCCACTTCCTGTTCTCTCTCGGCTTCTGGACTGATGATGCAATGTGGTGATCCAGTCTCATGTTCCTGCTGCTAGGCCTTCTCCAGCATGATAAACTTCAGCCCAAAATGAACCCTTTTTCACTTACATTGCTTTTTTCAGAGAACATAATCCCAGCAACAAAGAGAAACCAAGACATAAATTAGTGCCAGGAGTGGGGTTGTTGCTCTTCTAAACCTGACCATGTGGTGCATGGACTTTGGAACAGGTTTATGTGAGGGATATGGAAGAATTTGCAGTTTTAGGCTAGGAAAGCTCTTGAATGCTATAAGCAGAGCTCAAGGTGATGTCCTGAACAGATTTTTGGAAGATCAAAAGACTAAAGAAAATGGGGACAGTGGAGGCTTGGCTCGGGGAGTTGCAGAGGAGACCAATGACTCTATCAGGAACTGGGCTAGAGACCATTCAGATTATATTTTGATAAAGAGTCTGGATGCATTCTGCTCTTGTCCTGAGAACTTGTATCCAGCTGAATTAACAAATACTAGACCAATATCTTTGACAGAGGAGATTTTGAGACAGAATAACATTGAGATTGGGGCATGGTTGCTATGTATTATTCTTATGTAGGTCTATAGTGGAAAAGAGCAATAGTAGGAAAGAAATAAAAAAAAACATGTACAGTTTGGAGAGAAAAAGAACACTAGGAATTTTAAGGTTATGGCCAGGACTCATGCTGAAAAGGCATTAAAGAGGTTGGCATGATTAAGAGTGGCCTCTGCTCTGCACTGGGACAGCAGGAAAGGTGACCTGAAGGCAAAACCCTGCCCACCAAAGGCCCAGCATGTGACAGGACAGATCCTAAGGGGTCTCCCGCTCTTAGGCAGCAACTATGAAGGAAGTTTTCTACCAGGCACTGGTTTTATAGACATTAAAAAAATGCAAGATTGGGGGTGGGTGGGTCATGGATTTTTCTTCCAAGGTTTCAAACAGTGGGTGACAGGATTGAAGTCCCTGCAAAGAGGTCCTGAAAGGACCTTATATGAAGCTGTGAACATGGAGCCTGGGTTATGATGAAACCCCCGACATGTTGGAGATACCACAGTCATGGAATGTCTGCCAAGGAGAATTGGATGCAAGGAATGGAACTTGTCCAAGAGAGAAATGTGTGTTGCAGGCAACAAAGCTGGAAGGGCGGAGTTACCTCATTCTTTTGGAACTGAGATAATTTACCAGGAGTCCTACATGCCAGACATGGTGTGAGATCATTAGCGTTTTCCATGCTGGGTTTCAGCCATGCTTTGGCCAAGTCTTGCCATGCTATGTCCCTATCCCTCTCTTTTGTGCAATTGTCTTTTGGAAGTGTGCAGTGTTTTGTTTTTACAGGTGGTCACAGTTAAGGGATTGCCTTGAGTCTCAGAAAAGACTTCTGAAGTTGGACTAAATGTATTCTGCATCATGAGATGCCCATGAGCCAACTGGCACAAGAGGTATAATATCCTCCATAGGCTAATATAGCTGGCATTACTGTTTGGGAACATTGTGAATGCCTCAGGAGGCAAAGCCTTGCTGGAGGAAATACAACACCAGAGGAGGGTGGGCCTTGAGTTTTTGGGTTTTTTTTTTTTTGTTGTTGTTGTTTGTTTGTTTTGTTCGTTTGTTTGTTTTAAGACTTATTTATTTTGTATTTTATGTATGTGAGTGTTTTGCCTGCATGTGCATTGCATGCATGCCTGGTACCTGCAGAGGCCAGCAGAGGGTGCTGGATCCCCTGGAACTGGAGTTATGGGTGCTTGTAAGCAGCCATGTGGGTGCCTGGAACTGAATTCAGGTCTTTTGTAAGAGCAGTCAGTGCTCTCAACTGAGGAGCCATGTCTCCAGCCCCAGGCTTACTATGCTCCATAGCTGTCTACCTCTGCTCTGTCTGAGCTGCTGATGCAGTGTGATGGCTGGCCTCCCACACCTTCTCCACCATGATGGGCATCAGTCCTCTGGAACTGTGAGCCACAATGAACCTTGTCCCTGAAGTCGCTTTGATTTTGTGTTTTACCATAGTGAGAGAGGAGAAACCAACACATAGACTGCTGGAAGGCAGGCAAGTAGAACCTGATGACCCAACATGCCCCAAAACCGTCCCAGCTATTGTGAGTCTGGGGTAGTCCATGGGCAGTGTGTGGATACTGAGTCAGATTTGCCAGTCTTGAAAGCTTTTATTCTTAGAAAAATGCTAGTTTCTATGTCACGCCTGGAGAGCCAGCAGGAGACGAATGCTTTAGACCAAGTGTACTGGGGGCGGGACTGGAGAACAGCTTTGCCTCATAGTTCCATTCTAGGTTGTGCAGGCTCATGGTCGGGTTCTCCCCCACCCTCCTGGGAGGGGATATTTTCTCTGCATCCTAAACAAACCCTTTGCAATGGTCCGGATGAGTTGGCCTGGAGGATTACCACACCTAGGTGTCCTGTCTGCACATAGACGCAACACGGTCCAAAGTTCTTCCCCATGGCCTTGGTTCTGACACCAGCTGATCTAAGGATACACTATCTAGAGAGCCCAAGAAAGACCCCAAGAGCTAAGGTGTCTCCCTTCCCTCTCCAGTTGTTCTGGCTTAGAAGAGAGATTCCCAAGTGTGGCTGTCAGCCTGTGAGTGCTGAGGGCTCTCTTCAGCAATCACAGCCAGGGTCATTAAGAACTCCTGTAGGACCAGCTCTTATTTCTTCTTTTCTCCCCTACTTGTCCTCCTTTCCCTTTCCTCTGCCTACCTTCCCCCTCCCCTCCTTCCCTTCTCCTTCTTCTTCTTTTGGATACAGGATCTCACTCCGTAGCACAAGCTGACCCCAAACTTGTCCTTTCTTCTTTATATTATATTATATTATATTATATTATATTATATTATATTATATTATTGTTTGGTCTTTTTGAGACAGGGTCTCACTGTATATTGTTGGCTGGACTAGAACTCACTTTATAGACCAAGTTGGCCTTGAACTCACAGAGATTCTCCTGCCTCTGACTCCTGAATGGTAGAATTAAAGGCATACACCGCCACTCCTGACCCCCTTCCCTTCCTTCATTTTAAACCTAACATACTAAGAATATGTTTCGTTTGGGAGAAGTGAACAACACCCAAAAGGGGTGGCGGTGGTGGTGAGGGCAGTGGCCTTTTCTGCGATCAAAATATCCTGACAAAAGCAACTTAATGGGAAAAGTGTTTATTTTGGTCATTGTGGTAGTTTGAATGTGTCCCCATAAGCTTATAGATAGTAGTACTATTAGGAGGTGTGGCCTTGTTGGAGGAAGTGTGTCACTGTCAGGGTGAACTTAGAGGCCTCATATATGCTCAAGCCATGCCCAGTGTCTCAGACCACTTCCTGTTGCCTGTGGGTCAAGATGTAAACTCTCAGCTCCTTCTCCAGCTCCATGTCTGCCTGCATGCTGCCATGCTTCCTGCCAGTATGATAATGGACTAAATCTCAGAACTGTAAGCAAGATACCCCCAATTAAAAGTTTTCATTTATAAGAGTTGCTATGAGCTGTAGAATTGGTTTAGTGGATTAAGAACACTGGCTGCTCTTCTAGAGATCCTGAGTTCAATTCCCAGCAACCACATGGAGGCTCACAACCATCTACAGTGGGATCTGATGCCCTTTTCTGGCATAAAGTAATATATGCAGATAGAGTGCTCATACACATTAAAAAAAAGATGCCATTACTATGGTGCCTCTTCACAACAATAAAAATCCTAAGACAGACATAATGTTGGAGAAGTCACAGCTGCAGGGATTGAGGTGGCTGGCCACATTACATCCACAGTCAGTAAGTAGAGAGTGAGGAATTCTTGTGTTCAGCTTTCTCTCTCCTACTTATTCTCTCCATCGTTTAGTGTGAGTCTTTTCCCTCGATTAATCTAACCCAGAAAATCCTTCACAGACGTGCCCAGAGATTTGTCTCCAAGGCAAGCCTAGATCCTGGAAGATTGACACCCAGTGGAAAACAGACCTTCTCACCAGCCTTGCCTCTGGAGTGCAGGTACTGTATAGACCTCTCTAGAACATGGCCCAGGCTATGCGGCCTGCTCAGATGGACATCTTACCTGAATGGCCCTGGCTTCCACAGGGGCCACTATTTGACATATCTTGGACAGAAGAAGAAGGGAGGGCTGGGCTGGACGGTTAGCTGGAACTGTGTCCATCTATCGCCTCTTCCCACTCTGTTGACAGCGAGGAGCCAAACAAAGTGAGCCAGTGTGCTCTTAGTGCGAGGTCTGCCTCCTCACATCTGTTTCTCTAGCCTTTAAACATCCTGATGCTGAGAACTCAGGAAGTGAAGCCCAGACTGCATTCTAGATCCATTCCTAGGTAGCATTCTGAAGTGATTACAGTCTCCAGAATCATGCTTTTCCTCAAACATCCACAAAGCTTCCCCCCTCCACCACCAGAACAAATGCTTCACTAGAGGGAAATAGTGGGACCTATTTATAACTTGACAAAGCAGTCAGATTTTATGCCCATTTTAGACAGTTCTCTGATGTGGAATATAATGTCAACTAGGCAAAGATGTGTTACATTTGTTTATGCTGTAGATTATTACTTTAACTATGTGAAGGTGTGTTACATTTATTTCACTTTGCCTGCCTAAGGCACCTGATTGGTCTAATAAAAAGCTGAGTGGCCAATAACTAGGCAGAAGAGGGATAGGCCATTCTGGCAGACAGAATAAGTAGGAAGAGAAATCTAGGAGGAGAGAAGGAGGAGAGAAGAGAGAAAAAGAGGGACATACCCAGGGCCAGAAGCCAAGCAACCACCTGCCATCCAAACAAGAGAAGCAGTGAAAGGAAGAGATACAGAAGGAGGCCAGATGGTGGTGGCGCACGCCTTTAATCCCGGCACTCGGGAGGCAGAGGCAGGTGAATCTTTGGTTGTTCGAGACCAGCCTGGTCTACAAGAGCTAGTTCCAGGACAGGCACCAAAGCTACACAGAGAAACCCTGTCTAGAAAAACAAAAAACAAAACAGAAAGGAAGGAAGGAAGGAAGGAAGGAAGGAAGGAAGGAAGGAAGGAAGGAAGGAAGGAAGAGAAAAAGATATACAGAAGGAAAGAAAGGTAAAAAGCCCTGAGGCAAAATGTAGATGAAGAGGAACAGATAATTGAAGTTCTAAGAGCTGGCAAGAAACAAACACAAGATAAGACCGAGCAATTTTTAACTAATAAGAAGTCTCCGTGTCATGATCTGGGAGCTGGTTTGTGGCCCAAAAGAAAAAGCCTGCTGCAGTTCTTTCCTTGTCTCATGTGTCCCCAAGGAAAAAGCCTTGAACTAGAGTCTCTGAGAGGCCAAGTTCCCATAACTATCGTAAGGCATTGATTTACTGACTTGACCAGATCTCAGAAACCACATTCACTCCCAAGTGAGAAAAGTCACAGGGTACCTGTCTGCTGTTCCAATACCAACTGTCTTTCTCTCAGATTAGGGGGCCACTTGCTAAAAAGATCTCTTAACTCTTCCTATTGTTAACCACCCCCCTCCCAGCCATCAACCCCCAACAACAGTTCAGTTTACTTCAGTGTGATGAGTTTCTGGTCTCTTTAATGCCCGGAACTTCTCTGTTGCCCCTGACCCAGAAAGGGGAATCTGTCACCTTGTTTGGTTTCTAGGTCAAAAGCACAGTCTTTGTTTATTACTTTGTTTCCTTCCACTCACCACACTGAGTTCAGAGGCAATTTCTTCATGAGGGTGACCAACTCACTCACAGCCTTAAGTCTAGACTCGGATCATGAGCTCCTGGTAGGAACCTTGTCCCCAGGGTCTAGAACAGGCTCCTGCCTCGAGCTGGAGGCCAGCCTGGCCTCCCCAAAGCCTCTACTAACTCCTTTCAGCTTTCCTGTTCCTTGGGCAGCTCACTGTGGTGTTCTGGGAGGTAACAGACTACCAGACTATAGGAACCGCCATAAAAGTGTTTAAATTTTGGGCTGAGCTAAGGCCAAACACTGGCCTCTAGTGACCTTTGCAGGCTACTAACAGCAGGTCCTTTTATGTGCCTCCTGTTTATCGGGCGAATAACCCACCCCTATGTCCTTGCAGAAGAAGCCTTTCCCTCTAGAACAATCGAGGCATCAGAGTCCTGCCTGTGTGGATGCTTTATGAAGTGTCCCGACAGAGAAGGGGAGACGAGGGTTTGCAAAGTGGAAATAGTTCTCGGGTCGCTTTGTAGTTTCTGAGTCCAAAGAGTACGCGTAAGTCATGCATCCGCACTGCACGTCCACGCAAGGTTGCCGTGCTCTGTCCCGCAAGAGCCTGCGGGTGGTGGGCGCGGAGTCCGCAGCGCAGGAGGCAGGTGCGGGGGCCCGTCCGGCGCCGGGGAGGAGCCCTGCAGAGGGGCGTCGCTCGCGGCCGCGGGCTGCGGGGGGCGGGGAGGCGGCGCGGGGCGGGGCGCAGGCGGCGGAGCCCCGGGATTGCGCGCCCCGCGCTGGCGCTGCACTCGAGCCGTGGCCACCAACCGCGTCGCCAACTCGGGGCTGGAACTTCCCGGGGTCCCCCGCTCCAGGTCGGTGGCGGCGCCCGGACGGACGGCGGGGACCCCGTGTCTCCCAGGGCTCCCGAGTCCTCGTAGCCTGCGGCCGAGCCCGAGCTCCGGGCGCCCAGCGCCCATCAAGGCAGACCCGGCACTCCGGGCGGGCAGGCTCCGGCCGCCGATGAGGAGTACGGGGCGGCTGCGCGAGCGGCCCCCGCGCTGAGCCGAGGCTACCCCGTCCCGCGGCCGACCCGACGCCGCAGTCCCCCCCGCCCCCCGCAGGTAAGCTCGGGAGTCGGCCCCGCGCCGGCCGAGGGCGCTGCACGACCAGGTGGCGGGAAAGGGGCGCGCGGCGACCGACACCGCGGGCTGCTGCGAACAAAGCTGGGGCCGCGCGCGGGTGCCTGGCGCGGGCAGGTGGGGCGCGGGCGTCCAGGGGCTCCGCGCTAGTTCGGCTTGTGGCCAGGAGAGGGGCTGGCACACGGGCCGCTGCGCGTCGCTTCTCCGAAGCATGAGTCCGGAGCATCTGTGCTTTTCCCAGCTTGGCGGGACCCAGCTGCAGTTTTCCGTGCGACTGTACGGCACGGAGTGTCTCCGACAGGTACCGCGAAGGGGTGACTAAGTTCCTGCCCCAGGCCAGAGCGGGTTGCGCCCTGGAGATGTGGTGCTGTCTGGTTCGATTGCTCCTTTGCATCTCCCTCTCCATCCTCACGGGGCGCCCCGGCGGGTATCTGGCCCAGCACTCTGGTTAGACACAACTTTCTTGGTTATTGCATCCTTAAAAGTCGTCATTGGACACTGCTCACTTTGCTTCTAGAACGATCGGTTCTGTTTTGCAAGCAGAGAAACTGAGGTGGCTCAGGCCCAGGGTGAGTCCTCAGTGAGTTGATGGAGGAGGAAGCCTTTGCCCTCCACTTTACCAAAGTCTTTCTTCACTGCCTTTGCTACCAGGCCATGTTGACAAAGCTCTCAGCGGTTTCCACCCTGGGTAGTTTCAGCCTGGTACCTGGAAGAAAAAGGCCCAGAGTCAAGTTACCAGTCTCCTGAACGGCACAGGCCACCCATTTGCCAGAACTGTGTCCACGCTGTCAGTATAGCAGCGGAGATAGCAAGCAGGCAGCGGCTCACTCCTTGCCAGATACCAGCGTTCATACAGGCCCGTGTGGGAAGCGTAGGATTCCTTTTTTGTGACTGGCCAGGTAGCACAGGGCTGCTGAAGGAAGAAGTACCCTCGGAGAACCTTCTTCTGCACCTGCAGTCGCTGCATGGATCCACCCGGAGAGCTTGCTTATTTATCATAGACGAGAGATCCTGATCTCAGGCACAGGCTGAGGATGCCAATCTGGCAGTCAGAGGCCTGGCCTGGCAAAGACCCCACCTTGGTGCAAGGCTGGGTGGGGGGAAGGCTGGGTGATGGTTTCCTTTTTTTTTTCAAAATAGTGTCCCATCTCTCTTTGACACGTAATTGGTAGTTATAAATAGCAAGAGGTACCTTTTAAAAGGCAGTGCCCAGAGCCCCTGAGGGCCAGCGTGAGAAGGCAGTGTGGGGTCTTCATGGGATGTGAAGGGCAGGAGGTGTGCCTGAAGCCGGGGCTCTTAACCAACAGGTGCAGGTGGCTGTTGCCATGAGGGACTGTGGCAGGCCTCCTTTAGCTTTTGTTTTGTTTTAAGGGTTTCCCTATGTAGCCCTGACTATCCTGGAACCAGCACTATAACCCAGGCTGACCTCAAACTCAGAGATCTGCCTGCTTCTGTCTCCCGAGTGCTGGGATCAAAGGGGAATGCCACCATGCACAACCCTCTTTATCTCGCCCCCTTCCCCCTCTCCCCTTAAAGTCAGAGGCTCTGGGACACAGTGTGGGGATTTGCGTGTCAAGGGAACCCATCCAGGCATCGAAGAGCCTGCTAGCTCTTTCCCATCTGCGCAATTCCCCATTTCCCAGGCTCGGATCTTCTGAGAATTTAAGTATGTGAGTGATGGTGTTTGCTCAGGGTGCTGTAAACCAACTACGTCTTTAGTGATGTATAGTTGTGACTCCTTCCGGGGTTTCTTATTGCTCTGAAACAATCCTTTGCTTAAACGCTTTCTATCTAGAAAGCGTAAAAGTTACAGGGTGATGCCGGAGTATAGCTCAGTGGTAGAGTGTGTGCTTATTGTGTCTTTCAGGTCCTGGGTCGTCCCATCCCATCCCACACAACACACACAGACACGAGAGAGAGAGAGAGAGAGAGAGAGAGAGAGAGAGAGAGAGAGAGAGAGAGAATTCCCAAAATTGCTGGTACACATGTACTGTGAAAAGAAAATCAGATCTTGGATTGTTCTTCACTGGTGTATTCCTTCCTTCTCTTAAGCCAGTGGCAACTGATTTTGTTTTCTTGTTTGCAGTACTGGGGCTGGAACACAAGGCCTTGAGCGTGCCAGGCAAGTACTCCGTGGCTGAGCTCATTCCTAGCCCAAAAGCATTTTAAAATGATTTTGTTGTTTGTTTTTCTTTAAAGGGAAGGCTAGTTTGGTGTGTCCTGACTTTGACTTCGAGGACGGCTCAGGATTGCTATTTTCCGACTTCCTTAGTGCAGCGGGAGCAGTCCGCCATTTGGAGTTTGCTCTCCTGGTTCTTTTTGCACCACTATCATTCATCTCCTTAATCTTCTAGAGAAGTCCTCAGCACCCACCACCCCTCACCTCAGTCCAGTCCTCAGGGACTCCCTTGTGATGTGATGAGCCGAGGGTGTATTTCAGGTCTCTCAGGGCTTGGAAGAGCTGTAGATGTGAAAATCCCTGCGTGGCGAGAATGCTGGGAGCCACACATCCAGGCATCAGAGGCTGCTTTCCGTTGAGCATTTCCAGACTGTGCTGGGAGTCCAGAGAATCCAGGGCATAGAGATGGTGATCGGGGTGAAGGCCTTTACCCCTCTCTGAGACACTCCTCCACGCTTTTCCTAGCAATGTGTTGGTGGAGTCCCTGCTGTGGACTCAGTTCTGGCTGGCTCTTTTCCTTCAGCAAGAAACGCCCGTGGTGCCAGAGAGCAGGTGACTGCCCTGCTCTTCCCAAGCCGTTGCCACCCCTGGGCGGCTGTTTACCTGGCTAAATTTAAACCTCCACCCTCTGAATCCCAGCCTGACCCCCTGGCTCACCGGCTGCTGTGACCGCTGGCCGGCTGCTGTGGCTGCATTTCCCGACTTCGTCTCTGTGGTTACAGTCTGGTCTTTTTGTGCCGTGTGAGTCCTCTTTCAGGCTTTCTAAAGTTGGCCTCTCTCCTCCCTGCTTCTCCACCCCTGTGGCTTTCTTCTCGACTCTCGCCTGCCGGCTGATTTAGAACCTGGGTCAGTGCTGGTGGGAGCCTCGCCCTGACACCCTTCCAGATGCCATGCATGAAAGTTTCAGGGGAGCTGCTCACAGGCTGCTACTGCAAGCCCTCAGGGGCACTGACTGTGAGCCACGCCAGGCCCCTGTCAGGTTCTGGGGTCCCCTCACTTACTATGGTGCTAGCAGCGCTACAACCACTAAAGGGTGCTAAAGAGACATTTTTCTGAGTTCGACACATCCCAACTCCAAATCCCAGAGACCTCACCTGTCCTGTGTACCCTCATCTTTGTATCCTTGTTTTCCTCTGGATTTTTGCCCTCTTTTTTTTTTCTGTTTTGGAGATGGGATGTACGTTATACCCTCTCTCCTTTGGCACTGATCTTCTGTAAAGTAGGTTATCTTAAAGGCCCCTTCAGTTCTGACCCCGTCCTCTGCACAGCTTTGCCCTTGCGGTTTGTGGGAGTTATGGTGTTGTGGCTCCAGCCCGGGTGGGAGGCCCGTCAGCGGGAGTCCAGGGGTGTGTGCGCCCCTGGAGGTGAGCGAGGTGCTGAGAGGAAGGCTCAGGCCTTGTCCTTTCATGGTTCCTGTTTCACAAAGCATGGTCTAATGGGCAAGTTTTGTGGTCACACCTCTAGAGCCTTTGGTTGATCTCCTGGTCCATCCTAGCCCCAGGGATCTCTGTGGTTAGGTAGCATCCTGAAGATTATGACAGGGCTCTTTGTCTATAGCTTCAGGTGACTTGGACATAGGTACCTGTTTTGGTTTTATTGTTTGTTTGTTTTGCTATTTAGGCATTGAATTAGGAGGGGTTGTAAGGCTTAACTAAAAAGTTAAGTCATTTGTCTTTGAGTTCCTCCTTTGAAAGTTTTCTTCTCAGTAGCTTCCTTGAACCCAGAATACAAACCCCTAAGTGTTTGTCCCTGTCTGTGTGGTTCATAAGCTCAGAGTGCCTCTAGCCAGGACTGTGGGCAGGCGGTGGCTGAGTTTGGATTAGAAAAACTAGTGACTTAGGTTGGTTCACCAACGGCACCCTCCCAGCTCACCGACAGTTTACCTGCAGACGTTAAGAGTTGTCGTCAGGGCATAATTTAGTAAATCTTTACTCAGAATTTCCCGACAAACTCCTCAGCAGTGTTGAAAATAGTAACAGAGCACAGCACAGCACAGAACATCATAAAGCTATTGAGGCGGGGCTGGTGGTGGTCCTGATGTTGTGGATCCTCATCACTGAGCTCGCCCACATTGTGAGGAAGTCCATTATGGCTGTGCCACTCCTGTCTTCCTGTGTTCCGTTCTTGAGCTAGACATAGGAAAGAGCCTGGCATCCTAACCTCCTCCTCAGCCCAGAGGGGAGGAGGCTGCCGATAGTGGGAAGGTTGGAGCGCGGCTGGGAGTCCCTCAACCGTGCACCTTGAAGACTACACACTTTCCCCACATTGGTTAAGAAGTTGCTCTTGGGAGATTTTGAGTAATCTGCAGATATCTTGTTTGGCATTTGAGCCCATCAGTCAGGGTAATGAACCCTGAAATGATGTCGTCTAGGAGCTGATGTGTGGAAGGGTTGGGAAGGGAAGAGAGACTCTGAATGGTACACTCTGAGCCAGGAGCAAGAACAAGCTGAGGTGGGGGTGGAGAGATGGCTCAACAGTTGAGATCACTTGTTGCTCTGGTAGAGGATCTGGGTTCAGTTCCCAGCAACCCCATAGTGGCTCACAACCATCTAATTCCAGGGGATCTGATGCCCTCTTCTGAATGCTAAGCGCACCAGGTACATACATGGTGAACAAACATATATGTAAGCAAAATATTCACATTCATAAACTAAAAAAATAAATCTAAGAAAATAATAAATGGAACAAATTGGAACCACAGAGACTGAGGCCAAGGCTCCATGGTACTTCATGGACCTGGGTGTGAACCGCCACCACCAGCAGCTGCACAGCCTCAGGCATGGAGGGCCTGTAAAACTACACCACTACACCGGTTCTGTTCTGCGCCCTACTCGCTGCTCGCTACGGGAACTAGGCCGAACATTTGAAAACACACAGGCGGGGCCACGGGGACATCCTTGAGACAAAACTGCCAAGAATGCCCACTTTATTGTACTCGGGGGCAGCTTATACAGGGCTCTGGCCACACCCCAGCTCTCGGGATCTTTCAGCTGCCATCAGGGTCTCGTGCTCAGAGCAGCTGCAGGCTGCTCAGAGCAGAGGAAAACAAGTTGTTTACAAGAAATTCAGGGTCTGGTGGTCCGCAGACCCCAACAACGGGCAGTTGGCTTCTTTTCCTCAGCTTCCATACTCGTAGGCTGGCAACAGTATCTCACACCTATCCTCTGTGTGGCTGTGAGGCAGGTTGTGATGAGGGGGAGGGGTGTGCATAAGAGAGAGAAACAAAAGGGGAAAGATAGTAGCGACTTCTTTGTTTTACATGCAGCCCTCAAACCAGACCTGCTGCATCAGTGTGTTGCTAACACTCAAAGAAAATGAGGACCAAAGAGACAGATAACACAACAGGTAAAGGAGATGGCTGTGTAACCCCGGTAACCGAAGTTCAGGCCCTGGAGCCCAAGTATAAGTGGAAAGAAGAGGACTGACTCCAATACAGTTGTCCTCTGACCTCTGCTTGCACACACATGTGCGGACGAGCGCACACCCCCAACTGTGAAAGGAGGCACATGACCTACACCTGACCTGGAAGGACATCCCATCCCAGAGGCATTTGAATTCATGACTTTAAAACTCATGCTGAAACCTCAGAAATGTCAGAAAGCTGGCTACTGTGGGATCCTTCTACTGGAAGGTATGGGTGGATGCAGGGCTGTTTAGCCATCTGTGGTTTGCAGAGCAGGGCCCACCAGCCTTCCCCAATATCAGGTCCTTTTCCAGTGCGCCACATCTAGAGGAGGGTGAACCAAATCTTTTAAGTTGTCAGGGCCCAGATAAAGTTCTTTAACTTGTTGGGGCCCAGAGGCTCTGTCCCCCACAATGCTCTCTACCTCGACTCTAATCTGATGGCTCAAGGACTAGGCCACTGTAATGGGTCTTAGTTACATCCTTCTCTCATTTCTGTTCTGCATGGAGACTTCTCACACTTCCTGGCCACACTCTCCCCGCTTTCCAGCAACCTAAAACACAGCAAAGACCTAGTGCCATGGCCAGCCAAACCCTTCACGCCTGCCTTCTGCCTGCCAGGCCAGCTTCCTTCCACACACCTCTCGCCTGCTTCTGACACCTCATGCCTGCTGTGTGAACACCTGTGCTTTGCCACAGTCCGAGGTTGCCTTGTCTATGTCAACACGGGCTGCAAATCTGCCGCCCCCCCCCCATGTTCTTATTGTTCTCCAGTGCCTCCTCAGAGCTAAGCTAAACGTGCACAGTAAATGTGTTGTTTGGGTTGGTTTTGGCATTTGTTTATTTGAGACAGGGTTTCACTGTGTCACCCTGACTGGGTTTAGACCAGGCTGGCCTTGAACTCACAGAGATCTTCCTGCCTCTGCCTCTGTTTCCTAAGAGTTAGTCCCCACTCTATAAAGGTGAGCTCCCGGCACCTGTCTCATCCATGCTAAGGACACTTAACATACTGGACGTGCGATTGTGTCCTAAAGTCAATCTGGTGTCATAGTCTAAATAGGAGTGCTGCTTGTCTTTCTAACTGGCACAAAATAATGGTGATGCAGGACTCAGTAAAATAAGGCAATGCCCTGATTGCTGTTTGCTACAGTGACCTTGTATCATTTTCTTGGAAATGTCCTGGGTTTTGCCAAGTGGAATATTTAGAGTGTCACCTTCATGTTGAGACATCCATTGACTAAGTGTTTAAACTGAGTGGGGGAGCCCTAGGCAAAGGCATGTGCTCCAGACTACCTAGATCTGAGGTTTGAGGCTCCTGGGCTCTGGGCAGCCTCCCCCGTCCCCCACCCCGGCAATCAGAAGTCTGGGATATCTGCCCCTCAGTTCACTGGGGTCATGGGCCTGCCAGTGAACCAGTGTGCAGCCACCGCCCCATGCCTGACTCTGGAGTTGTTAGGATGGCGTGAGGTGCTGAGCCTGGGGGTAGTTCACCGTGCCGCTCCTACCTGCAGGATGTGCGGAATGGAAAAGAGACCCGGAGGTTTCTTTCAATCCACTGATGAAACACAGCCCCCGGGGGGGGGGAACTCGGGTGACTCATATCTGGTACTTGTCTTCTTGTTTTTGTACTTCTAGGAGTGGCTTTGAAAACTTTGTAGAAGCTTGTCTGGTGAGGTGAAACAGTATCCCCAAGAGCTGAAAAGAAGTTACATTCTCAAGCCAAAGTGTTGTCCCCCACCCCAGCCCACTTAATACTTGGCTGTTTCACAGCCCTGTCGTCAGAAACCATGTCAGATAGAATGTCATCAACATGAATGTCTTCATCGTGAAAGACGGGATCAGATCTCCTGTGTGTAGTGCTTAGAAAATCAAGTCGTGTGTGCCTGGTGCTGGTGTGAAGAGGTAGCCTTGGACAGGTTCCCC
Source organism: Ondatra zibethicus (assembly GCA_004026605.1). NCBI lineage: Eukaryota > Metazoa > Chordata > Mammalia > Rodentia > Cricetidae > Ondatra > Ondatra zibethicus. The sequence continues at coordinate 59,467 of PVIU01001479.1, read as the reverse complement.
AAGCCCTGCTGACCTCGGCTTCCCCACTTGTGAGCCTCCTTCCTGGGCTGACGTGAGGAGCAGCTGAAGGGACTCCATACCACTCTTGCAGAGTGCACGCGGGGCGTTCGTTGATCGTAGAAAGGTCTCAGGAAACATTTGCCCCATCATGCTTCTGAACAACCACAAAGAATGCCATTGTGCGGTGGGCCAGAGAGTCAGCATGGTGTAACCAGCAGTTTGCTATGTCTGGGAGGCAGGGTGTTGTTTTCATACTTAAACGAGCATTAATAAGCTTCACAGACATGTCAGTTCCGTGATAATCTGTCTCAGGTAACACTGCATTTTCCATCTCACTGCTTGGTATGCTGTGACCAAATCAAAATCCCTGGTCAGGGCCTTAACAGGCAGCTGTGTGTGGTTTGGGTCATTGGAGATTAGACTTACCCTGTCCCCAAATTAAACATCACTTGATTTATACGAGAATCAGGGGTTTCTCCTTCACTGCTCAACTTCTTTTGCCTGACAAGATGTCTGTGAGACCTGTCTGGGTTGTCACAAAGTCGTTTGTTCCTTTTTATTACCAACGTTTGTCTATGTTTTCATTTTGGTTATTCTAGGTTGTTACAGTAGTCTCTTTGTATGTGTATGTGTGTGTGTGTCTTTATACTTGTGCGTAAGCGTGTGTGTACTTGTGAGTGTATGTGTGCCTGTGTGTGTATACTCATGTGTGTGTGTGCACATGTGTGCACTTGTGTGTTCTTGTGTATGCAGGCATGCTTTGCAGCTAAAGATAGCCCTCTTCAACTGCCCTCCACAGATCTTTGAGACAGGGTCTCACTGAATCTGGATCTCACTGGCTCAGCTAAACTGCCTGCCAGTGAGATCCAGGGTGGTTCTACTCCTGTCTCCCCGGCACTGGGGTTACGGGTGTGCTTTGCCACGCCCAGCTCCTGTCTCTGGCACTGGGGTTACAGGTGTGCTTTGCCACGCCCAGCTCCTGTCTCTGGCACTGGGGTTACGGGTGTGCTTTGCCACGCCCAGCTCCTGTCTCTGGCACTGGGGTTACCGGTGTGCTTTGCCACACCCTGCTCCTGTCTCCCTGGCACTGGGGTTACAGGTGTGCATTGTCACGCCCAGCTTTTTCTCATGGGTGCTGGGGTCTGGATGCAGATCCTCAGTGAGGCAAACCTGCCAGAGCCATCCATCTCCCACCTAGACCTGTCTTTTCCTTTTGATGTTTAGTCTAGTTTTGTTAAACACCACTTTTGAACTTTTTATTCTGAGCTCATTTTGAACTTACAGAAATATTGAAAGAATAGTGTGGAAAAATTTTACATACCTTTCACTTAGTTTTCCCCAATATTAGCATTTTACCCATCAACAGTACATTTCAATGGGAAATTACCTTTCTTACAGTGTTATTGATAAATTCACGGCCCTTATTCCAATTTCACAAATTTTTCCCAAGTCTTTTCTCTGGCTCCAAATCCAATAAAATATCTCATACTAAATTCACTTGCAATGTTGCTGTCATCGTCATCTCCTCTGCTCCTCTTTCTTTGACCCGGTCTCCCTGTGTAGCCTAGGCTAGCCTCAAACTCACAATCCTGCCCTACTTCACTTCCCTGAATGCTGAGATTACAGATATCCCCTGGAATGCTCTTGTACATGTTTATTTTTATTTTTTATAATTCATTTTATTTATTTATTATTTATTTTTCCATACCAATCCTAGTTCCCCCTCCCTCCTCTCCTCCTGTTCTCCCTTTCCCCCCACCACACTCCCCTCTGCTCCTCAGAGAGGGTAAAGCCTCCCCTGGGAAGTCGACTAAGTCTGTCCCATCATCTCATTGAGGCAGGACTAGCCATGTCAGGCTGAGCAAGGTATCTCTCCATAGAGAATGGGCTCCACAAAGTCAGTTCATGCATTAGACTTAGATCCTGGTCCCACTGCCAGAGGCCCCATACACTGCCCAAGCCACACCATTGTCACCTGTATTAAGGGGGTCTAGTTCAGTCCTATGCAGGGTCCCCAGTTGTCAGTCTGGAGTCAGTGATCTCCCACTAGCTTGGGTCATCTGATTCTGTGGGTTTATCCATCTTGGTCTTGACCCCTTTTGTTCATATTATTATAGTGGAATTCTCTGAGTACTTATTAATCGTGCTTCATATAATCATTCCTCCCTCTCCAGTTGTACTCCGTGGCTCGGCCCAGTGGTCAGTTGTGGATCTCTGCTTCTGCTTCCATCTGCTTCTAGAAGAGGGTTCTAGACCCAGAAAGACAAATATAGTATGTGCTCACTAATAAGTGCACACCAGACATAAAGCAAAGGACAACCAGCCTACAGTCACAGCCCCAGAGGAGCTAGGACATTTTTATTGTTTTAGCATTTCTCTGTTTACTTTTGGTGGGTGGGTATGTGCTCCAGGGTCTCTATTTGGAAGTCAGGGGACAACTTCACTCCTGGAGCTGCTTCTCTGTTTCCCCCATGTGAGTCCCAGAGCTAAACCTCAAGTCATCAAGCTTGGCAGCAAGTGCCTTTACCCACAGAGCCGTCTAGCTGGCCCCTTTTGTGTCCTCCTAATCTCTGCTGTGTGTCACTCTTCCTCATTGTGGAGACATTGAACATCTAAGCTACAATGATTACCCTGACTTACCCTGACTCTACTTCCCCCACCCCCACCCAATGCTGGGCTTAGAACCTAGGGTCTTGTGTGTACTAAGCAAGCAAACCATCACTGAACTACACTCCTGGCCCTTACCCAGCATTTCTGAAATGTACACCTGTATAGTGTTCCTCCGTCAGTTTGGATTCATATGTTTCTCAGGACTCAAACATGGTTATGCATTCTGTTAAGAATCGCACTGGACACCTGATGCCAATATGCATTATTACTATGGTGCTAGCTAGCTTTTAATCATTTAATGGGTTTTTTTATAGCTCAGTGCAAGTGTACCATGTTGCTACTCATTTTTTCATCTTTCCCCCCTCAGGTTTTTATCTCCGTGCTGATTGCTTGGGGTTACTGCATGCATCCTTAGCTCACATCTCTTTATAAACACACTCTGCAGATGTAACTAACTCACGACAGTAAAATTCCACTTCTGTCTCCGTGTCTTAGTATATTGTTATATCTTTATGTCTAAATGCTAATATTTTTGACTTGGCCAGTTGCCTTTTAATTTTGAAAGTTTTCATACGCTCAATTTCGGCTCTGGCTCTTATGAGGACATCCATCTGTCTGCAGCCTGTGACTATCCTTTTTCAGCATCCCTGTGGCGTGGCTCTCCATAGCAGTCTCTCTTCTCCTTTACCTGGAAATGTCTTTATTCCATTCTTGATTTTGACTTATTTTTTTCTGGATATCAAAATAATTACATTTCCTTTCAGAACTTTACAGATGTTATTTTAAATTTCTGTGCTTTCTGATGAGAAGTCAGTTGTCCTTCTCAAAATCACTGTTCCTACCTGTTCCCTCCTGCCACCTCCACTGTGTGCGTGTGTGTGCATATGGGTGTGTGTGCATGCGTGTGTTTGTATGTATGTGCATGGGTGTGTGCATGTGTGTATTTGTGTGTGCATGTGTATGCATATGTGTGTGCTTGTGTGTGCATGTATTTGTATCTGTGTGCATAGGTGTGTGTATATGTGTGGGTTTGTGTGTGCTTGTGTGTGCATGTGTGTGTGCGCACACACACATGCATGCAGAGGACAGAGGACAATGCCGGGTGCTTGCCTCAATCTCTCTCACCTTGTTTTCTGAGGCAGGATCTTGCTAAACGTAGACCTCACCAGTTGGCTAGACTGGCTGGCAGCAAGCTCCAGTGACCCACCTTGTCCCTGCTTCCTATCTCTGGTATTCAGATATCCACTGTGACATCTGACTTTTTTTCTATGGGTATTAGAGATCTGAACTCAAGTAAACACGCACTTTACTGGCTGAGTTACCCACGTAGCCCTGCTACCTCTATTTATAAGACTTTACTAATTTACATTTTTTATATGTATGTGTATGGGTGTTTTGCCTGGAGAGGTCAGAAAAGGGTGTGTAGTTCCTCTGGAACTAGAGTTACAGATGGTTGTGAGCAGCCATGTTGGTGTTAGGACTCAGACCTGGGTCCTCTGAAAGAGCAGTAAGTGCTCTTAACTGCTGAGCTATCTCTCTATTCCCAAAACTTTATTAACTCTTAGCAGTTTGATCATGATGTGTCTCAACATGACTCTTTTTTGCTTATAGCTCTTACAGCTGCTTCAATGAATAAGTTAGTGGTTTTTGTTAAATTTGTGAAAACTTTAACAGTTATTAATTCAAGTATTTTCCTTCCTCATTTCCACCCTCTGATCTTGACACTTAAGTTTAACTACATAGATGAGCTGATTATTTCATACAGGTTCCTAAAATTTACTGCTGTATTTGCACATGTATGCACATGCATGTGGGGGCCTGAGATTGACACTGGGTGTCTTACTCCTTGAGACAGTGTCTCTCACTGAACCTGGAGTTCACTGACTCAGCTAGGCTGGCCAGTGAGCCCCAGGAACCTTCTGCCTCCACTTCCCCAGTGCTGGGGTTGCAGGAGCGTGATATCACACCGGGTGTTTGGCTTACATGCTGGAGAGCTGAGCTCGTGTCCTTACCTATGCAGCAAATGCTTTCCTGTCTGTGCTGTCCTCCAGGCCCTCTGGTAATGATCCTGGTACTAGGCATTGAGCTCATCTATTTGTAAGGACCCAACGCCCGTCTCTTTTACAGGTCCCCAGGGCTTGGTTTTACTGTTTCCTCTTTTTGTGTCCAAATAATCTGCCAGAATTTTCACCTGCTGGTTATCTTTCCACCAGCTGATGGACACTTAGCAAGTTTTAGTGTTGGGGGATACCAAGGAGTAGAATAATTGGGGCACACGTTGCTCTGTTCCTAACCTTTCAGGAAATAGACTATCTTTTTGAATGGCTATAGCATTTTCCCACTAACTGTGTGAATTCTAATTTAGCCACACCCTTGTAACATTTGGTGAATTATAGCTGCCCTAGTGGGTGTGTGCTTTCATACAATATGAAGATAGTATCCCCAAAGGTCAGTGTGTTAAAGACTTGTCCCCCAGACTGTTCTATTGGGCAATTACTTTGGCCTTTTGAGAGGTGGGACCTTGTTGGGGGGGTTCTTTGGTCGTTAGGGGCGTGCCCTTGAAGCACTGAGCCTGACCTGTCCCGAGCTCTGCTTCCAGCCTATGAGGTGAATGATTTGCTCTGCCCTGCGCTCCTGTCTTTGTGTGGAGCTATCACCAAAGGCTCATAGCAATGGACTGCTGGTCTTGGACTGGTACCTTCAGAATTATGAGCTGAAACATCCTTTCACTTTGTAAGTTCATTTTGTCTGGAATCTCATTATAGCAATAGGAAGCTGACTTTCATCTTCAGATTCTAATGCTGAAGTTGTAGTCCTCGTGACTGTATTTGTCTCATTTTGTTGAGATAGAATCTCACTACATAGCCCTGGATGGCCTAGAACCCACAACATAGGCAGGCGCCGGAGCCAGACAGAACTTTAACCGGTAAGCCACAGCCACGTGGCAATACAAAGATTAATAGAAATGGGTTAAATTAATATGTAAGAGTTAGCCAATAAGAAGTTAGAGCTAATGGGCCAAGCAGTGATTTAATTAATACAGTTTCTGAGTGATTATTTTGGGAGTCTGGGCAGCCGGGAAACAAACAAGCAGCCTCCTCCAACAAATTCAGAGATCCACCTACCACTGTCTTCTGGGTGCTGGGATTAAAGGAGTGTGCTACTGTACAAAGCTTGTGTGACTGTGTTGGGAGCTTTGGGAGGTAACGGATTAAATGAGGTTGAGAGGCCCTGCAATGGTTTGTTGTGGTTTGAGTCTTTCTGGGATCATGTGATAGAAATCTGGTCCTCTGTGTGATGTTGGGGGTGGTACACTTTGAGAAGTGTGGCCTAGTATACAGTCACCATGTCATTAAGGATTCTGCCATCGGAAGGAGGGATGTAGCTGTCATGGTACCACCATTAGATACTGATCTAACCATTAGATCTCTCGAAGAAGCCCCTTCTGACTTCGGCCTTTCCATGTGACTTCTCCTTCATATGCACTTCCACAGCCTTGCCATCCAGTACGAGTGATGAAGCCCAGGGAGCCCTCACCAATGGCCAAGGTTAATGGGGTCACCTGATGTTGTTCTTTGTAAAACAGTGAACTAAGTAAGCTTTTCTTCTTTACCATCACCAGCCTTTGGTCTTTTGTTGCAGCAATGGAAATTGGACTCCTATATGCATTGTGATGGGATTGCTGCTCTGATAAAAAGGCACCCCTCTCTTCTCCCTCTTATTCGCTCCCTGCTTCTCCCTCTGTGCTGTGGGAGAGGTCAGAAGAGGGCATTGGATCTCCTGGAACTGGAGTTACAGGCAGTTTGTGATTGTTGTGCGGATGCTGGGAGCTGAACCTTGGTCTGCAAAGCAGCGAGTGTTCTTAAGTACTGGGTCTTAAATTAGAGAGACCATCTATAAGTCAGTAGGAAAGCCCTTACCAGACCCTGACCATGCAGACATCCCTGACTTTGGGCTGCCAATCTCTAGAACTATGAGAAAGTAGTATATTTTTTATGACCACCTGGGCAGGTACAGTGTGATTTTGATTTGATTTGCATTTCCCAAATGGTTAATGAGGGCTGGTGGGTGTTACTCATTATAGGGTGCTTACATGGTATGCATGAATTTTGTAGAATGTTATTTTAAGGTGTATTACATTTGTTTATGTGATGGAACATTTGTTTAATGATGTAAAGACGTGTTGCTTTTGTTTGTGATGCATTTGTTTAACTCTGTGAAGCTGTGATTCTTTGCCTGCCTAAAACACCTGATGATCTAATAAAGAGCTGGATGGTCAATAGCTGGGCAGGAGAAAGGACAGGTGGAGCTGGCAGGCAGAGAGCATAAATAGGAGGGGGAAGAAGCAAGGAGAAGAAATGAGAGATCAAAGAATAAGAAAAGAAGGGGTCAGCCACATAGTAAGAGTGAAAGTAAGATACACAGAAGTAAGAAAAGAAAAAAGCAAAAGATAGATAGGATAATTTAAAGTTAAGAAAAGCTAGCAAGAAACAAGCCGAGCTAATGCCAGGCATTTATAAATAAGAATAAGCCACTGTGTGTAGTTTATTTAGGAGCTGGGTGTTGCCCCCCCCCCGCAAAGAACAAAAGAGTAAAAATAAAAACTACATCTGGAGTCCAATGTGGGCTACAGTAAAAGAAAATTCAACTCCCACGAGGCCCTGGGTTCCATCCTCAGGACCACGCTCTCTCTCTCTCTCTCTCTCTCTCTCTCTCTCTCTCTCTCTCTCCCTGTCTCTCTCTCTCTCTCTTTCCCTCCCTCCCTTCCTCCATCCCTTCTTCTTTCCCTCCTTCTCTTCCTCCCTCATAGTTAATGATACTGAGTGTTTTCAGGGGCCAAAGGCCTTTCACACATCTTTGGAGAAATGTCTGTTCAGATACCGCACGTTGTTAGTAGCAGGGTGTTTGTCTAATCATGGAGACATCAGGTATATGATTCGCAAGTACTTTTTTTCAAAGTTCTTGAGTGACTTACTTTGGGTTCATTGTTTGTATAGTGAGCACTGATACAGACCTCTGGTGCAGCTTTCTCATCTGTTACTGCACATGCTTGGCAAATCAGATCCAGCATGATGTGTTAGCAAAATGTAAATCTTCTGATATTCAAAATTAATGTGTGTTATATATGTATAATATATAATATATATATATTTATTTGTGTGTGTGTCATTAGTTGGTGTGTCCTTGAGGTTTCCGGTCTATCAGAAGCCCGGGGACTCTCCTTTGGGACAGATATGTTGGGTTACCTGATGGTGTTGACTGGAGTACTTGCTTGAGTGAACCTTCTGCCTAGGGATGGGTCTCAGGGGTGTTCAGAATACACAGTAGCAGGGGCCTACATCCTCAGTGCCTTTCCACAGGTTTAGAAGGCTAGACAAGAGTGAAAGTCCTTCAAACACACAGCTAAGTTCTTTGTAACAGAAACAAACATCGTTATATACAGTAATGACTGTATAAAATGCAGTCTTCTCCTTAACCCAAAGTAGTGCAGACAGAACATGGCATTTGGTGGTGGTGGTGATAGTTTTTGGTGCTGAGGTAAAGCCCAGGCCTGTGCATGTTATAACATTCTGCAACAGAACTACATCCCAAGTCTTTGGTATGCCTCTTCTGAATAAGTGTGAGTTGAAATGAATTTAGTTTTGGATTTCGTGGCACCCCTTCATATAATGGGAGCCTGTCTGAGATCACTCAGACGTCAGTGGAACGCTAGAATCACATCAAGCATTCTTAAGGTCGTCTCTGGTATACTGTTCTAGTAACAGGCTTGTCACTGCATGGCGAGTCATGTCTGTGGGGAACTTTGTGGGGAACATGTTTTCCTAGGACAGTCGACAACTGATAATGCATAACATGTGTTTGTGACGTATGCATATTGCTCCCTTCTGCCCTTTGTCTAAGAGTGAGAATCCTTGAGGTGGACAAGCCGCAGTGTGAGGGTGTCAGGACTTCGGAGCTAGCTGTGTGGCCTCAGGCTGTGACTGCTCAGGAGTGAGTGTTTGTTTGGATTTCCTATGCATGGCCACCTCAGTGAGTAGTGTGAGGATCAAATGAAGTGCCGGATCAAAGGGCATCTTGGCACTGCCTTCACTCCTGCGTACCCAGATGCCCTCCGGAGCTGATCATGGCACTGCCCTTCAGGAGGTGAGAAGTCTGGACATACAGAACTGCTGATCTTTTTTTTAAAATTTTTTTATTGATATTTATTGAGCTCTACATTTTTCTCTGCTTCCCTCTCTGCCTCTCTCCTCCCCTCTTCAACCCTCCTCCAAGGTCCCCATGCTCCCAATTTACTCAGGAGATCTTGTCTTTTTCTACTTTCTACTTCCCGTGTAGATTAGATCTATGTAAGTCTCTCTTAGTGTCCGTATTGTTGTCTAAGCAGAACTGCTGGTCTTGTGTATACAGGGCAACAGGCCGCAGTGCTGGGAGCTGGAGGGAGAGACTCCTTATCCCATTTTTGGCTATCCGTCCTGTTGGGCTCCTGAGCCCTGCGTTGTTTTTGTGCAGCTCCGGCCCAGGTGAAACTCCCACAAAGGTTCCAGGCTATCTGAGGTCTGTGAGCACTGTGTTCTTAACTTTGCCGCATTTCAGACTTGAGGGCTTAGCCTCGTGACAGCATGGCAAACCCACTTACTCTTTATGGGCTCCTCGTTGTCCACACCCCTGGGAATGCATTTTCTGTGAGCCACACAGTGCTCAGCATATCCGAGTATCCTGAGGTCTGGGCCCTGGGAGGGCACACAAGGTGAGGTCGTTTGATACATTCCTGTGGGAGCTGCGTTCGCTCCAGCAGACTCGATGCTTTCTTGTGAGGAGAAATAAGAGGCCTTTTTAGGATAGATAACTGGGCGGAGTGGCTCACACCCACAGCATGCGCTAAGCGTGGAAGTGGGGGCTTTCCCTGGGTCTGGCTGTCAGAACAGAGGTGGAATCTGTGCCCCGAGATGCAATGGAGCCTCCCCAGGGTGTGGTGTGCTGTCTTCAGCTCTGCCAAGGCACTCCTGCTGGGATGCTCTTCCTGAGAGCTTGTTTCTAGTCAGAGGGACTCTACCCATTGTCTTCGCAGACCTCAGATCCTCAGCATGGGTCAGGCAGTAGTCCCCAGCTTCAGCCACTCCTGCCCTGTCCCCGCCTTCAGCCACTCCTGCCCTGTCCCCGCCTTCAGCCACTCCTGCCCTGGGGTGTTGCTGCTGTGGCACACTTGTGGTTAGCCCCTTGACAGCCACCGACTCGAGCCCTATGTGGTGGCTGAGAACCAGCACCCCTTGGTAGAGTGCCCCAGACCCCCCTGCACACTGCACATCAGAACTTGGGAAGGCTAGATGGCCAGGAGTAGCTTGTATGTTTGGGATTTGGCTACCCTTGGCCATCTTTGTCCAGCCTGCCACCATCAACCATCCTTTTACCCATTTCCCCTTGTACTGTTCCCTCTCAATCCTGTTCAGTGTGGCCGGTTTGACCACACACACACACACATACACACACACTCACATACACATACACACACACATACACACACACACACACACACACACACACACACGCTCACATACACACACGCGTGCGTGGTAAGATGCTGTAGCACAGGGGCACCTCTGGCACAGGTTGTTCAGTGTATGACTCTATGGTGTGGCAGGATGCTCTGACACAACCAAGGTCTGGTCCCTTGCCTTCCGAGAGTTTGCATTTATACAGGAGATTTTATATTGCAGAGAGAACTCTGATAGAAACAAGCCAGAACCACTTCCGGGCCAAAGCCGCGGGGCATCACAAAACTCTAAACCTCAGCATCTTCGTCTCTAAAGGAAGCTTTGAGAAGTCACTTCCAAGAGTTTGGAAGGCTACTCAGGAATGGGAGAGTTTTCTTTCAACTCAGGTATAGGATCTTTTCAAATGGTGGCTGAGTTATAAGGGCATGAGTGCTTGTTTTTCAGAGCTGGGGGCTGACTGCAGGGCCTCACAGGCGCTAGGCAAGTGCTCCACCATCCATCCGCACCTGGTCTCATCAACACTTTCTGTTTAGACTTCACTGCTAAGTTAGTGGAATTTCTAGTTACTTCTTTCAGCCCAGAGACTCCATGTAAAGAAAATACTGAGCTACTAGGCAACACGAACAGAGAGTCCGTCGACTTGAAGATGTCTCTGGGGTCACTCTGCTCTAATGCTGTTTGATTGTTTTGCTGTCCAGGCTGGTCTCCAACTCGTGAGCTCAAGTGACCCATCTGCCTCTGTCTTCTAGCGGCTCGGGGCTATAGGCTAAGCTATACTTTTATTTTCTGTGTTGCAAAGGAAGTCAAGACATGCCAGTCACCTCCAGACAGTGTCCGTAAGATAGTCCTTTGATGGGAACTGGAAACATGGCTCAGTGGCTAAGAGGACCCAGGTTTGGGTCCCAGCACCCACATGTTGGCTCACAACCACCTGTAATTCCAGTTGCAGGGGATCACGATGCCCCTGTCTGATGTCCACTGCACCAGGCACACACATGGTACGCATGCATAACACTCATACACATATAAATAAATAATTAATAAGTAGTTAATGTTTAAAGTATTATCCTTTGAAAAGTAGGTTAGTCACCCAGCCTCAAGGGCTTGTGGTCTGCGTCACTTCCCAGGGTTCTCCATTGCTCTTGACTGCAGAGACCCAGCTCCATCTGCCTGCAGAAACTGTCCTTTCTTGGTTCCATGAAGTTTTTGGTTGTTGCTTTGCAGAATAATACAGAATTTTGGTTATTGTGATTGTGGACGTTTGGTTCATTGGTGTCTTTTTATATTGCTGTTCTGTTTCCTTGCCTTCTATGAACCAGTGAGACTTTAAACACCGAATCATGGTGTCTCTGAAGATGTGGCCATTAAAGTCAGCCTGGATAGTGCCAGCAATGTGTGTTACTTTACTGAAGTGAGTCTGTAAACACCTATGACCAAAGTTCTGTCACTGGGGACAGTAGCAGTTCTGTGGTGAGTGATTTGTCTGTCAACACTGAAATTTGCATTCTGTGGTAAAGCATGTGTCTGCCTGCCGGCACCTTCTGAGGAACGAGGACGCTTCATTGAGGATTGTGGGAGTGAGTTAAGGTTCTCTCGCTGATGGCTTCTGACTGGTTCCTGGTCTATTCTACATTCAGGGGCGAGTATGCTGAGTGGCCCGGATACCAGGCCTTTGCAGGGCAGGAGTAAGGTGTGCCATCTCAGCATGAAAGGTAGCTGTGGTTTCGGGTGTTGTGGACGCAAACCTGGCTACATCTGTGTGACTAGACTAGGAGCTGCAGGATTGAAAGGAAGGTGTAAGGAATTGCCTGGGGGCATGCTGAATTTGATGTGGCGTGTCTATCCCAAAATTGGTAAACAGGGCACTGAATGTCTTCAAAGAAGTTTGGCAAGGAAGGATAGAAGTTGTGTAGAAACTTGAGGGGAAGCAGAGGCCAAAGGACACTGGGAAATAGAATGGAAAGGGCATAGACACGTGACAGGAGTGTGATTGGAAGGGGAGACAGGTGGCGCCCGCAACCTGCAGCCTTTCATACTAAAAGGGTGAATTCCAGGTAACTGGCTCCTGGACCTTCTTCAGTCAGGGTAGCTGTTGCTATGACAATCATGTTTGGGAGCCTTTGACTTTGCTGTGGACCATTGCTTAGGGAAAAGCATTCTGCACTTTCCCAGCTGAAAAATAAGAACTGGATACACAGTGCGGAGAAGTCACAGTCGGGATCAGCCTGTTACCATGGACCACAGGCAGCACAATACCTGCCATCCCTGAGAGGATGTTCCATGCCCTTCCAGATTCGGTTGCTCTGCCCACACCTCTCCTATAGATTGGGCATCACAGCCTCAAAGATCCATTGTCTGCCTTCCCGAACAGGATGCCTGAATTAGCATGCCTGTGGACTTGTGCCCACGGCTGACTGCTGTGTGCAATGCCCTTTGCACCTGCAATCTTGTAAGACCACTGCAGGGTTCTTGGGGTCCTGCCCTCCACTCTCCATGGACAGTGGCAATCTTCTCCGAGCTCCCAAAGATGCTTGCACGTGACTTCTGATCGAAAACGTTGCACATTCTGTTGCAAACATGCCCGAGCTAGTCAACAAGAACCCCTGTATTGATCACTGTGCTCAGGGTAGGTCCGGGTGAGCCTGTGTCACATGAGCACACCCTCCCTGATGGGGCTGCCAGGCAGGGCAGCAGCAGGAACACTGCCATGTTGGGAATCTGCAGAGATCCAGGACAGATGGCCTTTGAGGAGGGACTCCGAAGAAACCACCAGACTGACAGTAAGAGGGAAAACTCTGCCAGAGGCAGGGGGAGGGAAGCGAGGAGCACAGAGGCCCAACAGGAAAAAAGATGCAGGAAACCCATGGGGGGTGTAGAGGGGAAAGAGACTAGCAGAGGCTAGAAGGGGAGGACCACCTAACAGGAAACCACTGGCAGGAAGGTGTACGGCGTGTGGAGGGAGGCCCTGGCAGCCTCAGAGGCATGGTGCCCACCTGGTTTGCAGCTGCCCAGGATGCTGGGACGAGGCCTTCACTCAGATGCCTGTTCCATGCCCACACCAGGCATTGGCCAGCTCTCAAACATCTAAGTAAGTCCCTGCCCAGAGCCACCGCCTGGAGAATGCATTCATTCAATCTCGACCACCCCACTGCAGCCAAAGGACGTTGGATATGCTGGGCCATGACTCTGGTCATCTGACACTGACTTGGTGGCTTGGTGGCCGAGAGGCTCTAGGGACATTGTAAAGTGGGTTTTGGATCTGCTCTCCCTCCTGACTGAGACACTGGCCATGCCCCCAACTTTGCCATCTGTTACCTAGAAAGAAGAGAATTTCACACATCAGCCTGAATGCTGTAAAATGAATATAGAATGTTTTCCTGCTGCAAATGCTACACCAAAGTGGCTCTCCTGTGCGGCGGCGTTTGCAGTGCTGCTGCTTCTCATTGCTTATTTCTAACATTTCTGCAAATGAATGTGTAACAAAATGGAACTCAGATGTTACCTGTAAATATGCATATGCTAAGAAATTATGTTTAAAAAAGCTTAAAAATGTAGACTGTGTGAAATAGCAACTTATTATCCTGCTCTTTGAATTCTTTGAATTCGATGTGGACTTATGTGGCAAAGAGCTGGGCACTGAGTTTGTCCCTACCTTTTCTGTGTATAAAAGGGAAGTTTAGAACGCCACCTATTAGGACAGATGTGAACAGTTGGTACCAATAATAACATAGCATTTATGTGAAATCATAGGGCTGTAGTTCAGTGGGGGGACACTTAACAAACATGTCTGAGGCCTTAGGTTCCACCCCCAAGACTGGCAAAAAATTAAGCTGAGAGTGGTGGGTCACCCCTAGAATCCTAGCACCAACACTTGAGAGGTAGGAGCAGGGGGATCAGGGAACAATGTCATCCTCAATTAGATAGCAGTGTGTGCATGTGTGTGTGTGTGTGTGTGTGTGTGTGTGTGTGTGTGTGTGTGTGTGTCCTGTTCCTGGAGGAATGTGGGAGGTGTTTTTTGCACTCGACAGCAGAGGAGGCACCTGGTGGTCAGAATCATTTTCCAAACCCCTGAAAGATTCTGTCTGCTTCACTGTTTCCCATCGCAGGGTACCCATTGCCTACAATTTAATTATCAAACAAGGATTCAAAACCAGGGGAGGAATTACATGCCTGCAATTGTAGCCTTCAGAAGGCTGAGTCAGAGGGTGAAGAATTCATGGCAAGCCTGAGTTATATAACAAGATCCTGATGGGGGAAAAATGAAGAAAAACTAGAATCAATTCCCTTAAAATCAGGGACAGGACAGGGCTGTCCGTAATTCCCCACTCCTTTTCAATATGGTGCTTGAGGTACTAGATAGAGCAGTAAGACAAGAAAATGAAATTAAAGAGATACAAATAGGGGAAGTCAAATTAGCCCTATTTGTAGGTGATATGATATTATACATAAGAGACTCCCAGAATTCTACCAGAAAACTTTTAGAAAGGATCAATGATTTCAGTGGTAGGATACAAAATCAACTTTACCCTCTTTTATAAGGGGATAGATATCATTCAGGAGAGCAGAGCCACCAGTCCCTTCTCCAAAGGTTTCACCTTCTAAGACCATTGCTTTGTGGGCAAAGTTCCAACATACGAATTTTGGAGGGATGCACACACACTCAGACAAAGTTTTACCACAGGCACCCCTGAAATTCATATCCTTCTTTATGAAGAATAAAATTTTCATCCCAGAGACCCTAGAAGTCTTCATTTGTTCAGGACCAATTCGAAGATCTCAAGCTCAGAGTCATCAGATTTGGCTGGAACATGGGACCCACATGTATCCTGGAACTCTTTAGCTGCAAACCTATAAGGTCTGCATGTTATTTGCTTCTAAAATACAGTATTGGGCAGGAGTGGGGTAGTTTACCATTGCATATTAGCTCCCAAGTTCAAAACCCAACATAGCAAACAGCATGAAAGGTTGTGTGTGTGTGTGTGTGTGTGTGTGTGTGTGTTTGTTTGTTTTAGACAGGTTCTTACTGTGTAATTCTTGTTGGCCTTAAAATTCCCAACATTTCTCCTGCCTAAGCCTCCCCAGTGCTGGGATTACTAGTGTGCACCACCATGCTTGGCAACAATTTTAAGGGTCAAAATAATATAAAACAAGGCTGTAAATACAGCATTTACCTGGCATGGATAAAGTTCCAAGTTCAGTTCCCCATACCACACATCTTCCAAAAAACTAGAATACTTTTCAGCTCTGTGCTTCACTTTTTGGACATATTGGGAAGGGCTGGATTTCACTTTTATTTATTTATTTGTTTATCTATCTAGCTATGTATTTATTATGTATGCAGTGTTCTGCCTGCATGTATCCCTGCAGGCCAGAAGAGGGCATCAGATCTCATTACAGATGGTTGTGAGCCACCATGTGGTTGCTGGGAATTGAACTCAGAACCTCTGGAAGAGCAGTCAGTGCTCTTAACCTCTGAGCCATCTGTCCAGCCCCGGGTTTCACTTTTTGAGTAACTTCTATATTGTTGGATTTTAAATTTTTTTCTCTAATTGGGATCTTAAATATATATCTAAATATTTCCAGTGCTGAGAATCAATTTCAGGGCCTTTTGTTTGCTAGGCAATGCTGTGGGATCCTTCAGCCAATGGCCTTTTGGATGCTAGCCCACTTTGGTGATTGGGAGCATGGGGGCCATGGGAGAGGGTGGAAGGGAGGGGAGCAGAGAAAAATGTATAGCTCAATAAAATCAATTAAAAAAAAAAGAATACTGGTCAGTCTGAGTCTGGTCCCACCAAATGACCAAGTTTTAATCTGGTTATCTCTGCAAGGCATCGCTCCCAAGTGAGATTTGCATTCAGAACTGGAAGCTACAGTGTTTGCACATCCTTCTTGGATGTCCTCAGCTGCTGTTCTCCATAGCCTTGCTGCTACCTCCCAGCGCTGTCTTCCTTTCCCTGACCCTGGTAACACCCCTGGGGCCTTTGCCGTGGCACTTAAACCTTCATGTCCATGTTAAAGTGATTTATAGTGAACATTTTCATCAAAACACACTTTGCAAGCCGGGGACAGTTTGCATATATATCTTTAATCCCAGCATCCAGGAGGCAGAAGCAGGCCTGGTCTACATGAGTAGACCACACAGTAAACCCTGTCTCAAAAATGTCATTTTCACAGATGCACCAAGTTGAAGATACCTGCATTTAAAAACTTGTGAACATTTGAAACTCCTAACAGATCCTGGAGTCCCATACATAGAGAGGCTTGCACAGCCAGTTCTGATACATAGCCAAATAAGAGAACCGTTAATCCCGCAACGTTATCAAATGGTTTTCCCCTCGCAGTCATATCCAGGTATGTGGTTCTCATCAGACGTAGACGTCTTGGATCTAAGCAGGACTAAGTGGCTCACGGTTGACACTTGACAAGTGCTGTTGCTGCCCAGTGACCGACGCATGGGCAGAACTGAGCTTGTCTCAGTTCCAGCACCACACACCGTGCCATAGGCAGTGAGGATCCTTACTGGTGATGCCTGATTGGGTGAAGCATCCACCAGCTACTATCGTAGGTGCTTGCCATGTACCTTCTGGCTCCATATAATCTAAGCACGGCCTTGTGAAGGTAGGCTTCTGTACTTCCTGGAGACGGGAAAACAGAGGTGCAGAGGAGCCCCACCCTCCATGCTACACAACAGATCTTCAACGTAACTGTTTATTTCTTTGAGTGTTGGGGATCATGTTCAGAGTCTTCTGCTCGCTGAGCAGGTGCTCTGTCACTGAGTTCCCCAGCTGGCATGGCTTGAGTTAAAACCCCAGCGCTCTTTCTATGGGCTCTAGAGCGAGTGTGTTCCATGTCCAGTTAGCTTCCAAAAGCACTAGGTCGTTCAGAGGCAGTGTGTACTGTGAGGGCCTTGGGAGGCTGAGATCTTTAGGAGCCTCTACTTAGTTCTCTCAGTTCTGATGTAGCCTCGCTGTTCTGTCAGATGACACACACAGCTGCGGGACTGAAGCATTTACCCCATGGAATGCCCGGCATTCTTACTCTGGCACACTGACGTGTGCCACAGGGTCCTAGCAAAAGCTTTACGGGTGTTCTGTCTCCTCTCCCTTGTTTCTTCAGTGCTCTTAAAGCCCCTTCCCTTTGTGGGGCAGAAGTGCCATGTGGGTGAGGGCAAGCTGGGCTCAGAGTCCACTAGCATGAATTGTCCTAACACCAGGCTTCAAGCTGGAGTTGGAGGTTAAGAGTCCTGGGGAAAGGGAGGTGTGATGTGGCCCTACGCCTGGTCCACTACCCAGAAGACTCACACAGCACTTGGTTCTATCACCCTAGAGGCATTGCGTGCCAAGGACCCAGGCCTTGAGAAATGGGCTGCAACCCCACTGTCGGCCATGAGAAGAGACCTAAGTGGCCGCATCCCAGAGACAGTCTCAACTTTGTCATCTGAAATGCTTTATTTCCAATTTGACGTTTTTCTTGGATCTTGGTCTTGAATTTATATTCCAGGTAGATGTTCTCCTCATTCCTGACGGCCGTGTCACTGCGGCTTCTTCCTTGAGCAATCCTAACTCAATGGTGTGGGCCTGTCAAAGAAAGGCTCACCTCAGCCTGCCTCTGCTCTGCCCCAGAATCTTTCACACACACACACACACACACACACACACACACACACACACACACACACACACACATCCACTTCCAGCTCTCATGTGACTTTCCTCCTGTCTTAGGGTTTCTGTTGCTCTGATTAAAAAAAATGACAAAAAGCAACTTGGGGGAGAAAGGGTTTGCTATACTTCAGGTAACAGTCCATCAGTGAGGGCAGACAGAGCAGGAACTCAACAGGCCAGGCACCTGGATGCAGGAGCTGATGCACAAGCTGTGGGGGACTGCTGCTTACTGGCTTGCTCCCCATGGCTTGCTCAGCCTGCTTTCTTAGAAAATTCAGGTCCACCTTTTCAGGGTTGGCACCACCTGTAGTGGAATGGGGGCCCTGGGCTCCCACATATCAATTACTAGTCAAGAAAATGCCCAGCAGACTTGCCTGCAGGCCAGTAACAGGGAGGAATTTTCTTGATTAATAGTCCCTCTTCCCAGATGACTCTAGCTTATATCAAGGTGACACCGCCTAATCAATGCACCTAGTTCAAGAGTCTTGAACAGAATTGCTCTAATAAGGACTCTGGTCATGTATATAATAACACCAAGCCTAGGAGACCAGGTGAGCACAGAGCCCCTCCTAGAGAGCAACCTGACACCATGGGTGAATTTAGGAGCTCTGAGACCTACTGTGTGCTTGCTGATCTTTTCTTCTGAGACCATGGGTGAACTTAGGAGCTCTGAGACCTACTGTGAGCATGCTGATTGTTGACACAGTTTTCTGTCCTGCACGGTTCCGATAGTAGTTAAGTCCCAAAGAAACACACAGAGGTCTACATTAATTATAAACTGATTGACCTATTAGCTCAGGCTTCTTATTAATTAATTCTTACATCTTAAATTGGCCCATTATTCTTGTCTATGTTAGCCATGTGGCTTGGTACCTTTTTCGACGAGGCAGTCACATCTTGCCTCTGTGGCTGGGTCATGACTGTGGACTGAGCTTTCCTCTCCCAGAATTCTCCTGTTCTCATTGCCCCACCTCTACTTTCTGCCAGGTTGCCACGCCTAGACTTCCTGCCTGGCTGCTGTCCAATCAGCATTTTATTAAACAAGTACAAGAAACAAATCCTTACAGGGTAAAACCATTGTCCCACAGCAGCTGATCTTTTCTTCTTTGTGCCAGCGGCATAACAAACTACATCAGAATTCACTACCTGAACAGTAACTAGCTGGGGTGGGATGCTCCATAGTGGTTCTGGGGAAGGGGCATCCTCTTGTTGGACTTTGTGATATACAACCACAACTACAGTGAGTCATTTGGAAGCCATCTGGCATTGTAGTATTGATTCATGAGATGAATAAATACAACATAGACCAAATCGCACCACACAATCCCAAACACCATTCAAATTCTCATCCAGTCCCCTGTTAAACTCTGGCTAATTAATGACTGCTGTTTGTAGATCATAGCTGTGTTTGCATTTAAAAAAGGGGGCCAGATTTTCTTTGTAGTGATATGAGCTTAGTGGAATCTGACCTACATTACTCTGCCAAGAGGAATTCAGCATTACCAATTGGTGCTAATGTGGCAGAGCCCTAGCCCTCTCCTCGGGAAGTGGGTGGCATCGTTAGGGGAAGCACTGAGACAGTCATTTCTGTGGCTTCCTGTTGCCACACTGTAGTTCCATGAACTCAGAGGACATCCCAGGGTCAGGGTGTTACAGCAGAGAGAATGAAAGAATAAGCATCAAAAAATAGGGTTTAAAACCGGGTGGTGGCACACGCCTTTAATTCCAGTACTCGGGAGGCAGAGGCAGAGGCAGGTAGATCTCTGTGAGTTCGAGACCAGCCTGGTCTACAGAATGAGTTCCAGGATAGCCAGGGCTACACAGTAAAATCATCTCAACCCCCTGCCCCCAAATAATGTTTGTCCCCAGATCTGTGGCCCTGACAGTTTACCTGACCTCTTTGTGCACTTGTCAAAACAGAGAGGTGACACGAGTCATAGGGATTTGTC
The DNA here is from genome assembly GCA_004026605.1 of Ondatra zibethicus. Classification (NCBI taxonomy): domain Eukaryota; kingdom Metazoa; phylum Chordata; class Mammalia; order Rodentia; family Cricetidae; genus Ondatra; species Ondatra zibethicus. The sequence goes on along the minus strand of PVIU01001479.1, from coordinate 39,751 downwards.
TACACACGGTCCTGCTGTGTAGACCATACTGGTCTTGAACCTGTGACCCTCTTGCCTCAGTCTCCTAAAACACCATACCCACCAGAGCATAGCTTTTGTGACTGAACTTTGAGACAGTTCTTACTTAACAGAGAGTAGAGATCCCTTCCTCTACCCAACATTCACCTGAATAAATGTTTTTGTTCCTTTTATGTCAAAACACGATTATGTTAAAAAAAAAAAGATGATTTCAGTTTTGGGTGAAAGTTGAAAACTACTAGATGAGCTAGTAACTGTTCCTGGGCCTTTGTGATCCACTGTAACATCTGCCCACCAGTCTCTGCACTGTTAGGGCCTTAGTGATCCACTGCAACATCTGCCCACCAGTGTCCGCACTGTTAGGGTCTTAGTGATCCACTGCAACATCTGCCCACCAGTGTCCGCACTGTTAGGGTCTTAGTGATCCACTGCAACATCTGCCCACCAGTGTCCGCACTGTTAGGGTCTTAGTGATCCACTGCAACATCTGCCCACCAGTGTCTGCACTGTTAGGGCCTTAGTGATCCACTGTAACATCTGCCCACCAGTGTCCGCACTGTTAGGGTCTTAGTGATCCACTGCAACATCTGCCCACCAGTGTCTGCACTGTTAGGTGTGCTGTTAGCCATGATCACAGGCAGACACGCTGGTGCCCTGCAGCCATAGAAGAGCACAGCCAAAAGGGGCTCCTGTAGCAAGATGGGAGGATGCTTGGTGGTGTCCTTGACTTACACATGGACAGCCGTGTCCAGAAAATTCCAGTCAAAGCTCTTCAGCAGCTGGAGGAAGGTTGGCAGAAGACTTTGGTAGAGAAAATCGGAACCTAAATAGGCCTCCTTTCTCATCTAGTCTGGCCTCTTCTTGACATGTCCCAGCAACTTCTCCCAGATCACCACGGAAGGTCTCCCACCTTCCAAACCAGGCTGACTAAATCACTTCCTCAGATTTTCTCCCGGCCTGAGGAGGCTTGGCCTGGTTGCTCAGCCACTGTCACGCTTGCTTTCCCACTTCCGCCCATCACTGCCCCAAGGCCTCTTTAATTCTTGTCTGTCATGAAGTATTCCCTGACTCATGGAAGTGAAATGATCCAACCCAGTTCATAAAAGGAGAAAATGACTCCTCTGGACCAGAAAAAGAGAAACACGGCCACAAACCGAGTCAAAGGAAGGCATGTTCCTAAGTTCCTGTTGGAGTGGGGAAGGCCCCCCACCGGGGGGGAAGGAAGTGCATATGTGGACAGCACAGTGAATTCCCGTCTCATCTGGGAGCTCAGCTGACATTATTAATGGGTGATAATGGTTTGTCAAGTGATAGAATTTGTTCCAGGAGAGGGACGGGGTATGAAATAGAGTCCTTCCCATGTTTCAAGGGGAACGAGGAGACAAGTCATCCAGATGTATTTTCTTAGGGGAGTTGTGAATTCCTTGTATGCAGTTATCACGATGTAATTGTATTTTACTTTCTCACCATCCTTTGTGTGCGCGCGTGTGTGTGTGTATACATGCATATACATACATATTTACACATATTGCACATACTCACACACGTACATACATATTTAAGATGAAAGGGTAGAATTTGTCATGTCTTCTCCAGTCTGTAAAGATCTTGAGTCACAACTCCATCCCCCCAACAAGTACTGCAAAGCAAGCGTAGAGTTCACAGTCCAGGGCACAGGCTTACCATCTCAGCAATACGGACGGTTCCTCCCTGTCCCCCATCAGCCCCGGCCCCACCTTGCACCGTATTCCTGAAGGCCTGTTTGCAGCAGGTGAATGTGTTTTCCTGGATCCGTTTCCTTCTGCTGCTGTGATAAAAAGCCATGACCAAAGCAGCTTATACACGAGTTCACTTTGGCTTACGGTCCCAGAGGGAGAGTCCTTCGTGCTCCGGGAGAATGGAGCAGAAAGCTGAGCATCTGCGGTTGCAAAGTTGAGGCGAAGAGAGCAAACTGGAAGTGGAAAAGGCTGTGGACTCCCCAAACCCACCGCCCTAGTAATGTTCTTTCTTCAGCAAGGCTGTCTTCCTCTCCCACCCCTCACCCCACCTCTCACTCCACCTCCTACCCCTCCTCTGCAAACAGTGTCACCAACTGAGGACCAAGTATTCAAATACATGTGCCTAAGGGGGACAATTCTCATTCAAACCACCACACTCCCCCCTAAAGTTCTTATGTTGGGAACTTGCTCTGTAGACCAGGCTGGCCTCGAACTCACAGAGATCCACCTGCCTCTGCCTCCTGAGTGCTGGGATTAAAGGCGTGCACCACCACTGCCCGGCTTATGTTGGAATTTTAATTCCTCAGTGTTGCAGTGATGGGAGGTGGGTCTCGGGACTCTTGAGTTCTTTGAGGCCTTTCCCCATGAGTTCTTGCTCTTGCAGAATGGGATTAGCTCCCCAAATGCAAGTCATATGTTCCTACACAACTCACCTTAGCAAGTTCAAAGCCCAGAAGCTCATCCAGGAGAAGAGAGCGGAGAAAGAGTTCTTAACTACAGCAAGTGAAAAGAACGTTAAGACTTCAAAAGCAGTGCTTCTCCAAAAGAGAGACAGTGCGCAGATTTTTATTTGGGAACCTTTATGGCAAAGTACATTAGTGGTGGGCACATTCCTGAGCATGCTCAAATTAAGGCCATAGTTCAAGAAGGAAATATGGTGGTTACAAGCACTTGTGAGCATGCTCAGTCTAACATTATAAGGAGCCAAATTTACTCTAAGTCAGCTAGAAGAAAGAGTGACTTTATGACTTTGGCTTGTTTTCCACTAAGGCTCTGTCTGAAAGTTCACTGATGCAGGAGTGAGGAACCTGTCTACTCTTTCTGTTCTGTCTTCTCTGTGTGTTCTTTTGTTCTGCCTTCTGCCATGAGGCAAGGAAAACCTCACTGGATTTGGCTACCCAATCGTTGACTTTCCAGCCCCAGAAACTTGAACCAGAAGAAACTTTTTTCCTTTATAAATGATTGGTTACAGAGTTGCAGGTATTCTGTTATAGCAATAGGAAGTGGGCTAAGGCATCAGTCATGTCTGGCTCCAGAGAAAGAATTGCACGACGTACTAACGTGCAAATAATGAGACAGAGTAAACATCAAAGCCTCAGCTGTAGCAGGGATGTTGGCTAGACGGAGTAGGAATTTAAAACTATGATTAATGTGCTAGGGCTCTAATGGAAAAGTGGGCAACTTGTAAGAACAGATGAGCCATGTGAGAGAGATGGACCAAAAAGAAACACCAGAGAGCAAAACCACTTAGCAGAAGCAAGGAACCCCCTTGATGGACACAGCTAAGGAGCGTCTCTGAGCTAAGGGTGTACCAGTAGAAACCCCCAAAGCTGAAAATCTAGGCAGAAAAAGGATTTGGGATAAAGAGATTAGAGTAAGAACTGTGAGGCAGCTAGGTGTGGGGGTAACGCTTTTCACCCCAGCACTCGGGAGGCAGAGGCTGGCACATCTCTGTGAGTTTGAGGTTGCCTGATCTACAGAGTGAGTTCCAGGGCATCCAGGGCTACATAGTGAGACCCTGTCTCAAATTCCCCACTAAAAAAGAACTATGAGATACACACAACAGGTGTAATGACATGTAGAATGGGGAGGACAGAAGGACAGGAAAGGGAGAAGAAACATTTGAAACAACAATGACTGAGAATTTCTGCAAGATAAATTGTCAGACACAAAACCATTGATACAGGAAGCTCATGGCATTTCAAGCAGGGTAGATGCTATAACCCTAATCCTAGCACTCAAACGTGTTACCCCCAAAAGTGTTGTCAGAAGGCCAGACATTGCGGCACCACACCTTTAATCCTGGAACTTGGGAGGCAGAGGCAGGTAGATGTCTTCCAGGACAGCCAGGTCTACATGTCTAAAAAAAATGAAATACCCGAAACTTTGGGGTGTGACCTATGTGGGGCTGTGTTACTGTGGAAATTGGTTTCTCCTTTGGGTTCTTAGTCTTGAAAGTGATTTAAGGCAGGAGTTAGTAGGATGCTTGTGGACAATTTTATTATTAGACTTGGGAAGAAAAGAACAGATTGAGCAGTCTGTACATCCCAGCAGCCACAGGGAGGAGGTGATATGGAGAAGAGGAAGGCAGACAGCCTTGCCTTTTGAGTCAGGCCAGCAAGCAGACACATAGCAGTAAGCAAGCTCCATGGCTAGGGTAGGGCAGCTTCAGAGAAAGCCTAAAGTGTTAGAGAAAATGTAAGTTTAGACTTTGACTAGTATCCAATAAACAAAGAAGGGTGTGGTAGCACAAGCCTTTAGTCCCAGGGCTTGGGAGGCAGAGGCGGGCAGCTCTCTGGGAGTCTAAGGCCAGCCTGTTCTACATAGGGAGTTTCTGGTGAGACCCTCCTTCAAAACAAGATAGAAAGGGGAATGTGACGCTTTTCTCAGTTAGTGGACAAACGTAGCAGAGATGCGTAGCAGCTCCATAAGTGACATTCCTGCAGTCGGGGCTTTAGGGGAGGAAAAGAGGATAATCATTCTGCCCATCTCTTCAGCATGGCTTGAGGTGAGTCAGCCTTCCTGAGGAGAAGTCTCCTGGCCCGCTGGTTGATAGGATGTCTTAGTTTGCTTCTCTGTGGCTATGATAAAACACAGCCAAAAGCAACTTAGGAAGGAAAATGTCTATTTGGCTTACACTTCCATGTCACAGTCCATCAGGGCAGAAAGCAGGGCGGGAACACGATCAGGAGCAGAAGTGGGACTGTGGGGAAATGGTACTAGCTTCCTGTGGCTTGTCAGTTTGCTTTCCTATGTAACCCAAGACCATCTGCCCAGGTATGACTCCATCCATGGTGAGCTGGGTCCTCAAGTATCAATCATTAATTAATTAAATGCCTGACAGACATGCTCATGGATGTCTGATGGACGAAATTCCTCAACTGAGGTTCCCTCTCCTCAGGTGTCTTTAGTTTGTGTCAAGTAGACAAAAACTAACCAGGATAACTGACCCATTGTCAACTTGACACATAAACGTATCACTATAAACCATTAACTTTCTTATTTATCCCCAAGAGTTCACATTAACATCACAATATAAAGCACAGTATAGTACAGCTTTGAAAAGTCTCACAGTCTTTTAAAAACCCCATCTCTTTAAAGGGTTAACATCTCTTTAAGAGTCTGAAGTCTCTGGGATGGAGAGATGACTCACAGCTAAGGCCAGCTGTTGCTCTTGCACAGGACTGGTTCAGCTCCCAGCACCCAGATGGTGTCTCACAACCATTCCTAGCCCTGGTCCCAGGGCATCTGACACCCTTGTCTGTCCTCTGTGTGCACCAGGCACCACGTACATAGCAGTAAAATAAGTAAGTCTAAAAGAAAAGTATATGCTAGAAATTTGTATCTACCCAAAGGAGGGAAGGACGTTAGAGAAAGAAAAACATAAGGTAAAAGAAAACCATTTTTATTGTGATTGATCTAACAGATGGGAGCTTTATAAAATAATAATAGCAACAGTATATTTTGTTCTTATATATGTATGCATAATGATAAGAAAAGGAGTGGCATCAGTTATATAAAGAGCAGGAAGGAGGACTTGGGTGATGTCATCATAAAGTACCTGTGCATAGCTGTCAGTCAGCACAGAGTTTGAAAGTCGATTGCAATAAGAAAAAGTGGGTTCAGATTATAAATAAATAAACTTTTTGGAAACCACTTAAAGACTAGGAAAGGGGAGGGCAATAGCAAAGGAAATTTATTCTGTATACTTAAACTATATCAGTAATCACTTTGAATGCTGGTAGTCTAAAGGCACTAATTAAGAAACATTGTCATGGGTTGGGGGTGTGGCTCAGAGGCAGGAGGATCTCTGAGTTCAAGGCCAGCCTGATCTACAAAGTGAGTTCCAGGACAGCCAGAGCCACACAAAGAAACCCTGTCTCAAAAAAAAAAGGAGATCCTTTGTTCCACCCCAGAATTGCTTATGCAAAGACAGAGTTACCTGGTAGATATATGAAATTCATTCTAAAAGAACCAATCTTGCTGGGTTTTGTTTTTGTGCTTAATTGAAGTTAAGGCTCTTTTTCTTCCTGGTTATCCCCTCCCAGCTTTGGCCAATGTCTTAGTTAATTTTCTGTTGCTATGATAAGATACCATGACCAAGTTATAAAGGAAGTGTGTAATTGGGGCTTCCAGTTCAGAGGGTTAGGGTCCCTCTGATGGCAGAGCAAAGGCATGGTGGCAGGACTAGCTGAGAGCTCACATCTTGATCTGCAAGCTGGAGGCAGACAGAAGCAAGCACTGGGAACCATAGAGTCTTCAAAACCAGCCGCCAGTGGCATCTCCTCCAACAAAGCCACACCTCCTAATCCTTCCCAAACAGTTCCATCAACTGGGATCAAGTATTCAAATATATGAGCCTCTGGGGGCCATCCTCATTCAAACCACCACAGCCAGCATGGCATCCTGCCCAGAGAATACTGGTCTTAGTTTGGGTTTGGGGTGGTTTGAATGAGAAATGTCCTCCATCAGCGCATGTATTTGAAGCCTTGGTCCCCAGTGGGTGGTGCTATTTGGGGAATCTTCTGGGGGTGTGGCCTTGCTGGAGGAAGAGCATTACTGGAGCTGGGAATAAGATCTTATAGCTTCATCCCACTTCATGTTTGCTTGCTCTGCTTTATGTTTGAAGTTGAAGATGTGAGCTCTCAGCTTCCTGCTCCTGCCTCTCTGCCTGCTGCAGTGCTCACTGTGACAGACTCTTATCCCTCCGGAACATGACCCAAAATAAACTTTCTCCCATAAGTTGCTTCTGGTCTTGGTGTTTTCTCACAGCAACAGAAAAGTCAATAATACAGGGCTTCTCACAAAGTCCTGACACCAAGGCACAGGGAGCTGTGGGAATGTGAGGTGGCTGGAGGGAAAATGGCCACTGAAGGGTGGTTGTATAGCCAGTAGCAGGTGATGGCTATGGGCTGTGGGAGCTCCAGCTTTCTGTCCAGGGCAAGACACATCCAAGAGAACCAGGGCTGGGGTTCGCACGTCAGTCGTTGGTTGAGTGCTGTTCCCGGGTGCATTCATTCCTGGCGCTCCATTCCTACCAGGTGAGCAGAGATAAGGGGGCTGGCAGCGGGAATGTTGTCCTGGGCTCTGAGGCAGGGCTGGGGCGGGGGTAGGCACGGCTGTATCCTCTGCACTGCTACAGCTGCAAGCTGAGTGAAGGGACACCGTGTTCTTGGTGAGTGACTGTTGCTTTCCCTGGCTGCAGCAGCACGGGTCATGAGTAGGCTTTTGTTTGGCTACAGAGGGCAGGACGAATGGGGTTAATGAGGGAGCAGTGCCCATGGCAGTTCTAGGGTGCGTTTCTGTGAGCGTTTGTGCCAGGATTCTGGATCTTAGTGTCTGGGTGGCTATGGCAGCGAGGGGAGAGCTGTGATGGTGAGGGCAAAGAACAGGTTCCCCTGTGCTACCTAAGAACTCAGCTCCTTCCACTGTGCCTACTTCGTTTCTGGTCAAGAACAGTAGCCAGTTAAATACGCCACAGCCGGCAGCACAGCTCTTCTGGTGTAGACTTATTTCACCACTAATCATTAGCCGGTCCTGTGACTGTTAGACTGGAAAGCCCTTCAGCCACTCCTGAAGAATACGATCCTGCATATGGCTTAGATATCCTTGAACATATGGTTTTACATGGCCATAGTTGCTTCCAACTTAAATTGTGTAGTGTATTTTCCCAACCCCAGGGGGGTAGAATAGAATCTGCATTGTGTCCATCCCAAATTGGTTTCTAGCAGGCTGTGATTATGGGGACTATTCTCAAAGTACCGGACACGTAAGACTTCCAAATGCTTGCACGGATCCACCTGCCAGGTGAAAGGAACAGCGTGCGGGCCCCCATGCCCTGTCATTCAGTTGGACCTGGTGTCATCGGTGTCCTTGAGACTGACAGTCAGGGTGGGCGCGTGATAGGTGAGGCTGAATTGCCTGTAGCTCACACCTGCATCAAACAAAGACCACAAGGAATGGTGCCAACATTTCACCGCACGTGTTTCTTCTTGTGCGGTTGAGAACCGCGAATGCCACGCTAAGCGGGTCATCGTGAAGCACAGCAAGTTAATTTTTGCCAATAAAAGTAAGAAACCAGTCGGGTCTTCTACTGACTGTGGCAGCTTTGCCCCAGTTAGGTGGTTTTGTTTCTTTGTATGAAGGGCCAAAAAGACGTTTTATCATAAAATGGAAGAGCAAGCAATTTTACCACTGAACCAAAGTGAATACATGGTGGGAGGAGGGCATGCCTATAGCTCGGTGGTACCAGAGACTCTTGCAGAAGACTTAGGTCTGTTACAAGCTTCCATATCAGGTGGCTCATGACTGCCTGTAAGCCCAGCTCCCAGGGATCCAGTGCCTGTGGCCTCTGTGGATGTTGCACTCACATGCACATACCTGTATACAAATATACTTCATTATTTTTTTCTCAATCCCTCTTTTTTTTTAAAGATTGGGAGTTGTTAAAAAAAAAAAACCAACAACATTAATGCAAGTGGCAGCTAGGAATTAGCTGTAGACTGCCACAGGGATACCACAGTAAGCCAGAGTGTAGGGCTGGCTCTGGTATGGCTTGATTTTCAGGGTCTAGTGCTCACGTTTTGGGTATCTCTATTGTAAGACAGAGATCTGTCTCTTGGCTGCGTTGTTGATAGGAGAGGCATGTGTCGTCAGACCTATATTGAATGCCTGAAGCTCTGGGTCCCGTCCCTAGCACAGCAGACAAGTAAGGCAGCTTGCAATAGCCTATTAACAGTCACGTGTATTTTTTAAAACTTTATAATTATTTCTTTATGGCTAGGCATAGTGACATAGACCTGCAATCCCAGAGCTGAGCAGAGACAAGGAAGATCATTTCAAGTTTGAGGCCAACTTGGTTTACATAGTTCCAGATAGCCAGGGGTACAAGAGAGCCTCTCTCTCTCTCTCTCTCTCTCTCTCTCTCTCTCTCTCTCTCTCTCTCTCTCTCTCTCTCTGTGTGTGTGTGTGTGTGTGTGTGTGTGTGTGTGTGTGTGTGTTAGAGAGAGAGAGAGAGAGAGAGACTACCTTGATGGTTGATGGACTAGGAGATATCGCAGCCAGTTAAGTGTGTGCCACACATGCATGAAGTTCTCTGAATGTGAATTCCCAGAACCCACATAAAAGCAGGAGATTGTGACCCCAATGCTACTAGGGAGGGCCACAGGTAGGGAAGACCTGTGCATCCCTGGCCATCCATTTTAGCCTATCAGTGAGTTCCAACTTAATTGAATGACCCCATATAAAACTCAGTGGAGAGCAGCTAAGACACCTCCATTGACCTCTGGCCTCCACGTGCACAGTTACTTGGGACAGGGACACAGGAGTCACCAGAGTGACTTCTGAGATTTTAATAGGTTTGTTTTGCTGATAAAGTTACTGCTGTAAGATTGTCCCTGCCTCATTTTCAGTCATTGCTAAGGGTGCTGTGGAGAATCAGGGGAGCCTGGTGTACTGAGCAGCCCACATCTTCCCCTGCTCCTGTGAGCCCTTCAGGAAGCTGTATCTGTGGGGATTAGTGTAGTCCTAGGGGACTGGCTGTCACCACTTTCTAAGGTAGAGCCTTCCTAGAGATGGCACCACCTCTCAACAGCCACATTAGGGATCATATTTCAATGTGAGTTTATAGGAGACAACTTATATTCAGCCCACAGCGTCCTTTGCGAAGTCACCCACTGGAATCAAAATACAGGACATTTCTCCATCCTAAAGCTTTCTTCTGCGCCTTTGCAATCCCGCTCAGGTGTTTGTTAGTACAGATAATGTACCTCTCCAAACAGAGGAGCATTTATATATTGTTTTGTGTTAGTGTGTGGTATATCTACATGTGTGTGTTCACAGGTGTGGACGCCAGAGCTAGACACTGGGTGCCCTGCCTTGATTGCTCTCTGCCTTTGGTTTTGGGGTCTTTAAATGAACTTGAAATTTTAGGGTCCCCCTGCCTTCTCCTATGCTGAGCCCAGCTTTTTTTCTTTTATATGGGTTCTGGGGGTCCAAACTCAGGCTCTTATGCTATGTGGCGGGTGTTTTACTGACTGAACCATCTCCCTAGACCCAAAAGAACATTTTGGCCAAATCAAAACACTGTTTATTATGCAGTAGGTCTTTTGGGTTGCCAAGTTAGCTTCATTGACCAATACATAGCCCTCCAGGTCCATCACTAAGTCCTCTCTGAACCTCAAGCAGAGTCCTGCACATTTTTGAAAGGCCATGGCGTGCTGAAGGACCCATTGTGGAGTTCTTTGTTGCTAAACATCCCGTAGAGGCTAAGAAGCAGTGGAGAGAAAGAGAGCAAAGATCTCTGAGGGTGTACTGCAGTTGTGGTTGTAATGTGTATGTACATCGATTTCTGTACATGTACATATACATCATACACACACACATAAAAACATGAAAATTTTAATGAGGGTAAAACTGTATTTGAAAATTTTGGTGGGGTGGGTGTGATGGCGCCTGCCTGTACCCCTAACAGTAGAGATACAAGAGGATCAGGGTCATCCTTAGCTACATAGTGAGTTCAAGGCTAGCCTAGGCTACATAAGGCTCATATAAAAATAAAACAAAATTCCTATATATCAGTCAAAACTATTTTCCTTTATGTCTTTACAATATTTGAATCATTAATATTTCTGAGCCATCTTTTGTTTTCAAAATTGTATGGCAATATAGTCTCCATTATATGGTGTCATGTGATACAATAAAGCAGGGTTGACAGTCTTGGGTCTCTGTGCTGTGATTTGAAGACTGTATGTCAGAAGTTTGTCTCTAGTGTGGCAGTGTTGACTGGGGCTAGAGCCTTTAAGATTGGACCTGATGCTAAGGTCATACATAAATCCCAGGTTTATTGTTTAGTCAGCCAGGGAATGCCTTTCATGCAGACTATAAATTCAGGTGAGTGAAGGTTTGGAAGGAAAAATATTTAGTGGGCATGTGTTGGGTTGAGATGTCTGGAATCCACGAGTGGAAATATCTGGCAGTTGAGTGTGAGATGCAGAGATCTGGACTGAACCGCTCCTTAGCATTCAGTGATACTTCACTTAAGAAAATAGATTCAGGGGCTGGAGAGATGGCTCAGGGGCTAAAAGCACTTGCTGCTCTTACAGAGAGGCCCAAGTTTAGTTCCCACCGCACACTTCAGGCAGCTCACAACTGCTTGTAACTAACTCCAGGGGATCCCCACACTTCTGGCCTCCACAGGCACCTGCACTCACACACACACACACACGCCTACCCACAGGCACACGCAAATATACATTTTAAAGTCATGAAAAGAAGTATTAAAGAAATCGCTCCAGAACCTTCCAGTGGCAGTTCTGGGAACACAAAGGCGAGTCCTAGCTCTGTCTCGGTGTTCTCTGGTGCCTGGACGGACCAGACAAGGGCCTTCTGATTTGGGTTCCATCAGAACAAGATACTTATCTTTTCAAAATTCCCATCAGGACCTGGGAGGTGAGTCAGTAGATAAAGCGCTTCCTATACAAACAGGAGAACCAGTGTTATGACCCCAAGCACCCATGTAAAGAAAGACGGCTGCAGCAGCCTGCTTTGTACCCCAGCACTGAGGGCAGAAGCAGATAGATCCTGGGGGCCTGCTGGACAGCCAGGCTGTTTGAAACAGTGAGTTCAGTGAGATATGTCAAAATTAGTTAAGTAATCAATTTAAGGTGGAGCTGGGTATGGTGGCCATGCCTTTAATCTCAGCACTTGGGAAACCGAGGCAGGAGGATGTCTGTGAGTTTGAAGTCAGCCTGGTCTATATAATGAGACCCTGTCTCAATATAAAAATAAGGTGGAGAGCAATTGAGGAAGACACCAGTGTCAACCTCTGGCTTACACACACACGCACACACACCCCAAAACCAAACACTATTATACATGCTAGGAATTACCCAGAACTCACTCTTCCGACCAAGCTTTAAGCGTGTGAAGCTGGCTCTGAGGTTTGTTCACTGCTGTCTCTTCCTAGCTCTGAGGTAGGTTTCTTAGATGGGCAGTGCGTGCTTTCATGCTTGTCCCCTGAACAGCCATGACTAGGTACCTTCTACTCAGAGAGGGCAATGCCCTGAGTGGCAAGTTCCCTAATCAGACAGGGAAGGAAGAGTTTCCCAGATAGACACAGCACCTACATGGAAGGACACAGAAGAGAGAGGAGAGAGAGAGAGAGAGACCTGGTAAGAGGCTGGAATTTAGGAGGCCAGCACCTGGAGTCTCTGATGACACAGGAGGACTGGAGCCCCCATCATAAGGGCTAGGACTTTGCTCTTTATGAAAAGACGGCGAATGAAAGTTCGAAAGCAGACTAGCAGTGTGATCCAACTGCATTTTTAGCAAATAATGTCTAGGAATAAGTGGGTGGTGAGCCCTGTCCCCAACAGTACATCTGGCAAGTACATAGGTGATTCTCGTGTGGATCACTCAGAGACCACACCTTGCAAAGCAGAGGACCCGATGAGAATCTGTGGTGAGTTAAAGCTGGTGTCAGAGCAAGCATCTAAGGATGTGGAGACAGAGAACACAGCCACCCAGCCAAGACACTGAAGCAGTTTTCAGGGCCTTTTTCCATGACCCCAGAGCATCCGGGATTCAAAACCAAAGCATAAAGGCACACAAAGCTTTGAAGTCCTGCCTCTTGCCTGCGTGAACAATTGGGTGTAAGCAGGAAGCTTTGGGGACATGGTCGTGCCAGTGCCCAGTCAGCAGAAGCCTGCCTTGCCCCGCCTGGAAACCCCGCCTAGGCTCAGGCCCCAGTGTTCTGTAAGTTATTTAATATCACAGTTCTAAGGCAGTTCTTGCTCCACGATGGGAAAGTTTCTGTAGGAATGCACTGGAAAAGCAAGGGGACTTTCTTCTTCTTTTTTTTTTATGATCTCAATAGCATATTTCCAAAGTACTTTTGGCCAATGGTGAATAAACAAGCCCCTCCTAACTAGGCGGGAAAGATCTCAATGCATCGTCAGTGTATCTCCAGAGTAACCCTGCTTGCCTCTAAAGGTCTGTACAAACACATGTGCACAGACTGGACTCTAAGGATAATATTTTTGTATGGACATATATGGACAGATAAAGTCCCAAGGGAGAAAAAAAAAGCTTCGTTGGAAATGAAAATAAAGATCTCCTGCAGGGCTGTCCTCCTTTGCTCACTGGGGTTTCTTTATTTAGCTTTGAAATCTCAAAATGCTGCTAAAGAAAGCATGCACATCTGTCCTGTGTCTGTCTACTATGCAGAGTAGATCTCGGTGCACGACTTGATGGCAGAAGGGGACACCAATACCGTGGCACTTGGGAGGTGCTTCTCCTCATTTGTCAGCAATAATCCAGAGCTTCCAGCTGATTCCGCCCTCGAAAGTGCCCATCAGGAGCCCTTGAAGGCCTCTGGGCTCCCGTTTGCCCTCGCTGGGCTGGGCACATTGCCTTCTGTCCATGCTGCGTGTTGTGACCTACATCAGATAGTATAGGTAGTCACAGAGGCAGGCTGTCTTGTTTTTGTCGTTTTGTTTATGAGACAGGGTCTCACTATGCAGCCTTGGCCGGTCTGGAACTTGCCAACTAGAGCAGACCGGCCTCAGATTCTTGAGAGAGCTGCCTGCCTCTGCCAGGTGGCTTCTCAGTGGGAGGATTAGCACCTGAGGGGACAGAGGGGCGCATTTACTTTACACACGTGTCAGCCAGAAGGTGACGTGAGCTCTAGGGAGCTGTCTGTGCTTGATTTCTGGGGAGCCATCACAATGTGGTGTGCAGGTTGTTCCCTGTGGCCAGATCCTCAGTGGAAAGGTCCTGTCTAAGGAAGCAGCTGGAAGAACTAACTTCCCTGTGCGCTAAGTGTGTGTCAACATTGTGAGAAAATGCATGCATGGCTTCCATGCAACCCAGCAGATTTCTCCTGTTTATACTTAAGTGGCCTTGACCAGCAGGCGAGATCTACAGTCTTGCCTTTTCTTCTCACAAATGAAATAAAATCACTTGGAACGAAGCTCCACTGGCACCCACGACCTGTGGTGGCACAGCCTCCCTGCAGCTTTCCAGCTGGTGGCCTCTTGAAGAGGCCAGGTGTGCTAAAATAACCTAGCAGGGCCAGCGATGAGGTAGAGAGGCGTTGTGTGTGTATTTAGTCCCTCTCTCTCCAGTATCTTTTTTAAAAAGCTTTTATTAAATTTGTTTCTTGACAGTTTCCCACACGTATATAATGCATTCTGGTCACTTTCAACCCCCCTCCCTTTACCTGGTACACTGCTGTTAACGCGCACACACACACACACACACACACACACGAGTCTCGGTAGGGTCATCTGGGTGAACTTGAGTTTAGAGTTGTCCACCCGAGCCTGGTGAGCTCCCCAGCACTCCCCTGTGGTTTTTGTTTTACTACAGTGGAACACAGAGTGGCAGGGACAGTGCAGGGAGGTGAGGAAGAGTTATCCCTCAACCACTGTTAAAGAAAGTGAGAGGAGCCGTGCACGCCCTGTGAGTGTGCCTGTGAACCCCACTCTGCCCCTGTCCACCAATGACTGGCTCCTGCCTGCCTCAGAACCTCAAACACAAGCAGCAATTCCCAATGCCCACCACCACCAAAAAACAGGGCTAAATAAACAAAAACACAGGGGCATGTATGAGGAAGTGGGGGAGGGGAGCACCGGGTGTCCAGATCAGGGTGCAGCCCCGGAGCAGCACCCGGTATAGTAGCAGCACCCACTTCTCTCTGGTAGCAGAAGACAGACTGCTGGCTGTGGAGAGCAGGAGGCACTGTTCTGAAGCTCTTGAGTGCACCTGCCTGTAATTGCAGCCGAACAAATGCTAAACGAAAGTCTTCTTGAATCTACACTGTGGTGGTTTGAATAGATAGAATCCCCATAGACTCCTGTGTTTGAATGCTTGGCCCATAGGGAGTGGTACTATTAAAAGGTATGGCTGTTGGATTAGCTGTGGCCCTGTTGGAGGAAGTGTGTCACTGTGGGGGTGGGCTTTGAGGTCCCATATATGCTCAAGCTACACCCAGTGCAAGACAGTTTACTTCTGCTGCCTGTGGAACTCTCAATTCCTTCTACACACACACACACACACACACACACACACACAGACAAACATCTGAATGTATGCATACTTACTCAGCAAGCACAAGACCCTGAGCCCATCCCCAGCACCTCACACACACATGTGCGCACACACACACACACACACACACACACACACACACACACCCCTGCATGTACACACATGCATGCACACACTCAACTCCTTCTCCATGTTTGCCTGCATGCCACCATGTCCCACCATGATGATAATAGACTAAACCTCTGAAACTATAAGCCAGCCCTTGTTAAATGTTTTCCTTTATAAGAACTGCCGTGGTCATGGTGTCTCTTCACAGCGACAGAAACTCTAAGACATACGCTATTTGTAATTTTTAAAGTTATTCATAAGCTTCAGCATTTTGACTCTCTAGCTGGCAAAGAAAGCCAGCATGTTTAGCATCAAAAGGCAGTCCTGCTGGGCATGTCAGGAATACTCGCCTGCATCTCTGCGGGCTCTATACCTGAGGAAGCCAGCCTCAGCACCACCAGGCTTCTGCTGTCTATCCGAAGAGGTTCCAGAGAGATGAGACTTTGCCCGTGGGTGACAACCAGATCACCAAATCAGGAAAAGAGCCTCAGGGCTGAAAAGATGACTCAGGGGTTAAGAACACTGGTTGATCTTCCAGAGGACTCTGGTTCAATCCCCAGCACCCACTTGGTGGTTCACAATCACCTATAACCCCAATCCCAGGGGATCCAATGCCCTTTGCTGGCCTCTATGGACACCACACAGGCACAGACATACACCAGCAGGCAAAACGCTATACACATAAAATAACTAATTTTTAAAAAAGGGCCTTCTATCAGAGTCAGCTTGAGTGTTCTGGTCACTTCCCTAATGTTGAAACAGAAAGCTGGAGTTGGGTCCAAGAAGGCCCAGCTCACTGTCACCTAGGTCACCTTAGGTTAAAGTGGGGTTAAATGAGGACTGAGGAGTGTCTCTACCTTTGCTTCTAACTTCTATTCTGCCTGCATGCACACAGGTGTGGACATGTGTTTATGTATGTGAGTGTGTGTGCATGCAAGTGTGTACATGCAGGGGTGTGTGTGTATGTGTGTGTGCATGTATGTGTGCGGTGCTGGGGATGGGCTCAGGGTCATGTGCTTACTGAGCAAGTGTCTATACATGCAGACATATGTGGGTGTGCATGTGCGTGTGTGTGTGAGGTGCTGGGGATGGGCTCAGGGTCTTGTGCTTGCTGAGCAAGTGTGCATCTGTGCGCATGTGCATGCATGTGTGTCTATGTGTGTTTGAGGTACTGGGGATGAGCTCATAGTCTTGTGCTTGCTGAGCAAGTGTGCATACATGCAGATAAGTGTGTATGTGTGTGTTGCTGGGGATGGGCTTGTGCTTGCTGAGCAAGTGTGCATACATACAGATGTGTCTGTGTGTCTGTGTGTTTGTGTATATGTTCCTGGGGATGGGCTCAGGGTCTTGTGCTTGCTGAGCAAGTGTGCATGCATGCAGGCGTGTGTGTGTGTGCATGCATGTGCATGTGTATGTGTGCATATGTATGTGTGAGGTGTTGGGGGTGGGCTCAAGGTCTTATGCTTACTGAGCAAGTACCCTACCATAAAGCTGCATTTGAGTCCAGTATGATTTCTTAAAGATGAATTTATTTATTTATTATTTATTTTTAAAGTGGGTTCTTGCTATGTTGTCCAGATAGCCTTGAACAATCCTCCTGAGTACCTGGGACTATAGCAGCCTATGCCTTTTTAAAAATAGTGATTTGTATATAATTTTAAAGATTTTTCTTATTTATATGTATGTTCATGAGCCTATGCGAGTTCATATATGTGGGCCATTTGTGTTCCTGGTACCTGTAGAGGCCAGAAACCTGTCAGAGCCTGTGGAACTGGTGTCACACGCAGTTGTGAGTTACCATGGGAATGCTAGGAGCTGAACCCCCTGTGCTCTACAAGAGGAGTAAATGCCCTTATAACTGCTGCTTAGTTTCTGCAGTCCCCACTATGCATTTTAAAGACCAGCCTTAGGTAGGAAGACATGTTTTCATAAAAATTGAATGGTATGGGAGCCAGGGTGTAGCTCAGCATAGACCCTGGGCTCTGCTTCTAGCACTGCAGCAAAATAAAACATAAATAACAGCTGGGCAGTGGTGGTGCACGCCTTTAATCCCAGCACTCAGGAGGCAGAGGCAGGTGGATCTCTGTAAGTTCAAGGCCAGCCTGGTCTACAGAGCAAGTTCCAGGACATCCAGGCTGTTACTCTAAGAAACCCTTTCTTTAAAAGCCAAATTTAAAGTATATATGAGTGGGTTCTGAGGTTGCCCACCAAATATAGTAATAGCAACTGTCCCTATTCAGGAAACAGTGTAGATGGAATCTGAGGGATTGTGGGCACACAGTGCTGTTGGGGTACATGAGATGGGGTGGGGCAGAGCAGGGTCAGCTTCAGAGCCAGAAGGTCAGAGGTGCCACCTAGGGTCCACAGATGCTCAATTGGGGGTATCAGATCTAGAGGTGATTGATCCCTGAGAGGTGAGGCTGCAGACAGGTGTACCCAAAAATGACGATAAAGAATGATGAGGCCTGGGGACATATGGGCAGGAGTCCTGTTTACCTGGGGACGTATGGGCAGGAGTCCTGTTTACCTGGGGACATATGGGCAGGAGTCCTGTTTACCTGGGGACATATGGGCAGGAGTCCTGTTTACCTGGGGACATATGGGCAGGAGTCCTGTTTACCTGGGGACATATGGGCAAGAGCCCTGTTTGCCTGGGGATGTATGGGCAGGAGTCCTTTTTGGGGCCGGGGAAGATCAGCTGGAAGAGATTTGGGGAGACTGAAGCTCTTGCTGTGGGGTGCACTGCCTATGCTGGCTGGAGAAGCCATTTATTTCCTAGCTTCATGGACTCAGGGACATCTCAGATAGTTGAGGTATACCAGAGACAGGGACATAATGAACTTTGGACTCATTACATTTGACATCAAGATAAAATTCCCTTCATTATTTCCCCCGATCAAGGCTTTCTATACTTTCTGAAGTCCTTGGTTCATTTTGTTTGGTTTTGTTCTGCTTTGGCAGCGCCTAGGGGTGCCACTGAGCCATAGCAGCCTGCCAACTTTGTGTTTCTTCATTCTGATATTGTTCATCAAGGGTTTCGAATTGTGAGGATTTCTTCATGTCATGAGACTCTCAAATACAATTACATCCTGAAGTTCTAAAGTTCTCAGCTGCTCTGAGAAACCCTAGATGCACGTTAGTGTTTGCGGGACTGAGGGTGCAGCTCGGATGCTGCAGCATGGCCTCCAATGCACACGACCCGGGTTTGATACCCAGCACTGGAAAAAAAAAAAAGCAGTGTTTCCAAATACTATTTTCCTCTTTCCCAAACTGGTGTTGTTAGAAAAAAGTTACTTTTTTAATTATTACATTGATTGATTGATTGTGTGTATGTATGTGATCATGGGTTTACCATGCTCGTGGTACATGGGAGCTCAGAGGACAGTTTGCAAGCCTTGGGTCTCTCTCCTACTATGTGGTTCTCAGGATGGGATACAGGTCACCGTGCTTAGTAGCAAGTGCTTTTACTTGCTCAACCACCTTGCCAACCCCAAAGCAACATTTTTTAAAGAATGTGTATGGGTGTTTTGTCTGCATATATGTCTATGCACCATGTGGTGCCAACAGAGGACATCAGATCTCTTGGTATGGGAGTTACAGATGGTTGGGCTGCCATAGGGGTGCTAGGAATCCAACCTGGGTCCTCAGAAAGAACAGGAAGTGCTCTTAACCAATGAACCATCTACCCAACCCCCTAAAATGTCATTTAAAAAAATTAGTATTCAGGGCTAGAGAAATGGTCCAATCAAGTTGACAACTGCCCAGTACAAGGGGTGTGTGCATTTCAGCAGTAGGGCACACGCCCTGGATTCCACACCCAGCACAAGGGGTGTACGCAATTCAGCAGTGAGGTACACGGCCCTGGATTCCACACACAGCACCCAAACCAAAAACTAATCAAAGAGTCTACTTTAATCACTTCTTCTTATTGCTGTTGAAACAGGGTTTCTCTACACAGCCCCGGCCGTCCTAGAACTCACTTTGTGGAACAGACTGTCCACAATCTCAGATCGATACGCCAGCTCAAGGATTACAGCTGCGTGCTACCGCCCACAGCTGGCCAATAATAATTTGAAAACAAATGAAGTTTGGGTTTTTATTTTAAGTCAATGATTGTTTTATTTCTGATCCGAGGTTTGGAGAAAGGACCTGGGAGTCACCACCCAGCTCAACGTTCAGTGTAGAATACGTGTTGACTTTTGGGTTCAGAGGTGAGCAGTCTAATCCTCGATCATTCCAGAATGGGGTGAGAAACCTGCACTCATCACCAGCAGCTGGGATCAGAAGAACGCAACCTTTCTAGGATGATGGAGGAAATAGGGACTCAAGGGCAGGCTGTGACTTGTCACCAATTTGCCATTAATGTATGCTCAATGACTTCTCATGAATAAATGACACCCGAGAAGATCCTGTAAGATATAAACTCCCTTGGGAGCGTACATTCTCCAACAAAGACTGTGGTATTCAGTGGCTGACATTTGGGATCCCACTCATGCATTAGCCTGAGATCAAGCATTGAAGTGCCATGGATATTTGCTCAGCCTTGAGAGAGGGTCAGTGTGTGTGTGTGTGTGTGTGTGTGTGTGTGTGTGTGTGTGTGTGTGTGTGTGTGTGTGTGTGTGTGTGTGTGTGTGTGTGTGTGAAGAAGGGTAACAGGCAAGGTGGGAACATGACCTTTTGCCCTCCAAAGCTTGGGAAGCCCCAGTGAGCGCTCCAGACCCTGGCAGTGCATGGGCACTGGGCGAACACTCCCCTGTGCGTACAGAGCCGGGGTTAGAGGTTAATGAATGAGTTCATGCCCCATACTCAGGATCCTGTTTGACGGTGGCTTTATACATGAAATCTTAAATGAGGTCAAAATAGGACTTGCAATTTGTACCCAAACTCTCTCTTTCTGCAACAGTGGTGTTCAGTGGTGGCTGCCCCTCCATAGGAAAAGAGAAAAGTGATGGTTTGGTCTCTGAGAACAGGACCATGCCAGGACTCAGTGTGTCTGAAGCGGGACCTGGACCGAGTGGCAAGCAGGTGGGGGAGGTCCTGGCCGCCTCTATTCTTCTCTAGTAATCCCTTCTAAAATAATTGCGGCCCCAAACCTCTGGCCTCCAGCATATTTTCCACTTGATTAGAGGCCTTTGTGGGATAGGCAGAGGGGCCTGCAGACTTGGACATTATGCTGGGTCCTGCAATGTCCAGCTGGGACTTTTTCCATCAAAAGGGGATTTTAGTAAAACCATTATCAGGGGCTTAGAGGACAAAAGCTGCTGAGCCGCAAACGAGGGGCAGATTAGTGGGAGCAGCCTGCTTCGGGCCTGCAGAAGGGTGGGAAGGAGCACGCGGCGGACTTGCGCACAAGTGCCTCGATTTCCCGGCTAGTTCCTGGCAGGCGAGGAAGTTAGAGGAGCCTGGCAGCTGGGGTTAGTGGGCGGGGAAGTGGCGTCAGGGATGCGTGAGGCCGTGCTTGGCGTCTGCATACTGGACTGCCGTGTTCTCCACTGGGACAGTCCACAGTGCACAAGGAGAAATCAAGAAAGGCCTGCGCTAGGTCTCTTTTTAGGGCAATGGACACCTTTTGGAGGAGGAACGGGGGAGTGGGGGGAGGCGGGGGCTGGAGCACAAAGGAAGGAAGAGAGCATTCTGTCAGCCTGCAGTTCTGTATTAGAACTATGGGATCTTTGCGGTGGTTGTCTGGGGAAAGTCGTCTAAAATACAAAGTTCTGTCATGTCGGGGCTCACCAGCGCCCTCCCTGCTCCACCTTCATTCAGGAAGTGGAACAAGAAGTCTGAGTGGAGGGTAGGAGGGAAATTTCTGGCTGTGGGAGCCAACAGCCTCTGGAGGGCCCACGAGGAGACTGGCACTGTCTACCTCTCTGGAAGCCCCTGGCTTCTCCCTGTTTGCATTAAAGCTGTGTTGACATTAACCGCTGAATGTAGGCCCTTGGAGTACCAGCCGTGGGGCTCTGGGCAGGATGTTCCAGGCCTGGAGTACTATCACAGCAAGGTCTCAAGGCTCAATCCATATTAATGAGTATTTCTGCCTCAAGTGAAATTCACAAAAAAAACTCTGTTCTTTAAATCCTACACTAGCGAACGCACACACGGAGGTGGGAGGAGATAAATAGATAAAAACCCTACCCTTGGCCCTGAGTGCAACTGTCCAAGGCTGCAGATAAGAGCCGCCTTCCCTCTGTGCACCCAGGACCCACGAGGATTCTGTTCATCCAGCCTCTTCAGTCTGCCTGCTTCTGTCTGCGATGTGTGGGGACGACCCCTCTCTCTTCTCTGCAGCCACCTTCTGTACTGGGGTTGCTTCTTTCCGCGCCTCTTGCTGTTCTCTGCAGTCACAGAGGCATATTTCAGCAATGGATTCACAAAGGGCCCCTGGGAGATTTTCTGATTTTCTACAGATTTTCTCGTGATTCTAGGAATAGGAATGTTCTTCATGGCCAAGCCCTGGGTGCTAGAGGTCTGTCTTGCTCATTCTCTAACAGAAACATGAACTCTGTATTCGTGAGTTAATACTCGGGACTCACCAGCTCCCAGCCTGGTAGAAGTCTGCACTCTTTATCCACAACAGTGTCAGCAGCCCCAGACCCCCGCTCTGACTCCCTGACCTCAAAGTGTCAAGAGGACCAGGCCAACCTCTGCACCCTCAGCCTATGCACGGCTGCAGCGCGCTGTGGACCTATGCACGGCTGCAGCGCGCTGTGGACCTATGCACGGCTGCAGTGCGCTGTGGGATCTGGCGACTCAGCAGCTCCTCTGGTTCCTTTCAGCCACCTTTTCTTCCTCTCTGTTCTGAATTTACACCATGCAAGAGACCTTTCTTCTTTATTAGGACTAACTAAGTAGACATCTTGTCCCACAGATGTCTTCACTTGGGCAGTGAATGTTCTGCCTTCCTTTCGATAATTAAAAAGAATTAAAACTATGATTTAAACTCCCGGTTTGTTTTCTCTTTTTCTTTCACAATACTAGGGTAGATAGAGTCTGTCTTCTTCTCCCCATTTGTCAAGCTTCGCAAGCACAGCTCTCTGACAGTTTGTGAGGACGGCTCATACAGTCTTGAGGAATCAGGAGTTGATATTCCCCCCCCTCCACCCCACCCCCAGGGCCACCAAAAGAAGAGCTGCTGGAACTGAGGGGCCTGCATCAAACAGTCACGCTCCAAAGACAAAGTGCCAGGCAACAACTCCTGGGAGTCACCTCACTAGTATTTTCAGATCCAGTCTTGGGCTGTTATTGCTGCCAAGCCTAACAACTTGAGTTCAGCACCAGGACCACCTCCCGTTGTCTTCTGACCACGTGCACACATACATGCCTACATATACCAAAGGAAGAAAAAAAATAAATGTTTTAAAAAGCTAGTCTCAGTTTTTGGAGGAAATGATGTCCCAGTTGTCAACTCTCTTAGCTCATGGGAAAATTCTTCGGCGTGGGGAGGTATCAAGAGAAAGGATTTGTAGACAGGAGGCCACCAACTCATAGACAATGCTGCCACCTGCTGACAAGATGCCGAAATTGCAAAGTTAGTAGATACAGTCCTCTATTTTTTATTTACCAGAGAACAAACTATGCCAGCCACACTTTTACTATTCTATAGTGAGTCCGAAACAATTTTAGTAAAGTAAATAACAGATGAAAACACATTTGCCTATTTGCTACCTCTGAAACTGTTTGGACACAGTTCATGACTTCCTAACAGTGGGATAAATCCTGTGTTCGTGCCCTAGTTTTATAGGAAAATGAAGAGTGTCACACAGAACAGGACACGAACACAGCATGTTTTCTATCCCTCTTTTTGTCTTTGTGCTAAGATAGGGTCTTATTTAGCCCAGGCTTGCCTTGAACTCCATTGTAGCTGCAGACAACCTTGAACTAGCTCCTCCTTCCTACATCTCCTGAATGCTGGGGTTATAGGCATGCACACCATGGGTTTTGTGCATGCTAAGCAAGCACTCTGCTGAGAGCAATTAGTAATATGCCCTCACCTTTCAGTGATGTGCTTATTGTCTGTCTTCTAAAAAAACGTGTTTTTATAGAGCAAGCAACAATGAAGCAGTTTGCTGCTGGTCCGTGGTATCATTGGCAACACATTTCTCATCTTACTGGTAATACATTTCCGTAATTCCTTTTGATTCTTTGGACAACCAGGTTCTTCGGAGTAGGGAAAAGATGGGCTATCTGCCCTCCTAGGGGGGAAACTGGTTCTGGCTATTGCCATCTGACACAGTAGCAGGATGTGTGTCCGGTGCACAGACTTCAGCATAGCGGGAGAGCCACTCACCTTTCCAGTCCAGGCTCTGGAAGCTTGACAGCCCTCTCTGTCCCCTGCGGTGGCCAGCTGAGAGTCCGATGGAGCACAGGGGTGACACAGCCTGATTCTGACGATTCCTCCAGCTGGCTGAACTATGTGCACTTGAGATGAAGTAGGAAAGCTACACTTGCCGTTTTCATGCCTGCTTAAGTCATACTACTGCCATTCCTGTTCGAGGTCAGGCAGTCCGAAGCAAAGAAACTAAGGCTTAAAATCCTGAAGGTCAAAATGGAAGGCCCTGTCTAGTTGTCTTTCATCTGAGAATATAAGAATTATTTGTCTTGTCTTGTTTGTTTGAAGACAGGGTCTCAAACAGCTATGTAGCCTTAGCTGATCTGGTACCCTCTATGTAAACCAGGCTGACCTCGAACTCACAGAGATCCGCCTGCCTCTGCCAGTGCTGGGATTAAAGGTGTGTGTCACCACGCCTGCCCAAAGAAGTATCTGTCTAAATGGGGAAACTATTGCAGTTTCTCCCTTTATCTGTCTGTTCAGTTCTAGGCTCTGTGACTTTCTTCCAGAGTCTAAGAAATACCAGGACCGAGGTGGGGGGTTTTCTTTGGGGGAGGGTGCTTGTTTGTTTTCTCCTCTATAGAGACCGCTTCTCAGAAAGCCTTGCCCTGCATTGGACAGTGGGAGCTGATGTGTATGTAAATAGAGGTAGTTTGGGGAGAGTTCCTCGTGAGGTACATTATCGCCCACCTTTGCATTGTATCTTGTGCCATTTTCAAATGAGGAAAGACAATGCCGAATAACCCCATACTGCTTACGGAATAGTAACTGGGTCTTGAAGAACTATCTCCCTGCCATCTAATTCCAGCATCCTGGGTCCGTGATATGAGTGGCCATTACAGACAGGTAGTGTGGCATGACTGACTGGTCCTTCCAGAGAGTGGATTATGCACAGGAAGCATAAGAAGTGCCTAGTGTTAGCTAAATGAGGTGTGCACACTTGTAATCCCACTACTTGGGAGTTCAAAAGCAGCTGTGGCTATAGAATGAGTCAGAAGATGGCCTGGGCTGCATAAGACCCCATTTTTGTTTGTTTGAGACATGGTTTCTCTGTGTATCTGTCCTGTCTGTCCTTAACTTATTCTGTAGACCAGGCCGGCCTTGAACTCACAGAGATCCTCTTGCCTCTGCCTGCCGAGTACTGAGATTAAAGGTGTGTGCCACCATCGCCCAGCTGGTGTCTGATAGTAACAAATGAGACCCCTTTACTCTTTGTGGACCCTAGAGAGGTGTAAGGAAAACATCGTGTAGTCTCTTCACCCTTGAGCAAGAATAGTTCCCACAGCTGGACCTTACATTATGGTGGCTGCAAGCAGGTGTGCATAGCATGTCAAATATGTCAACATTCTTAGCTCTGAGGCTGTCGAAATGCAGGCTTTGGCATTTGAACTCCACGTGACTTGGAACTCTGTGGGACCTGGCTCAGGTCCCTGCAGACAGTGGGCAGCACACTCAACTCCACTGGCTTCCTCAGCACCTTAGCAACCGGACTCTTCTCCGCTTTAGGAAGAACCTTGAACGCGGTGCTCGTAAAACATACCTAAGTTTGCACACTGCGGTTCATATCAAACAGCCATGATAACCTTGGGCATTCTGAGGTCGCTAGTGTTTCCACTCCCAAGATGCTCCAGGGCAGGACCTTTCTGAGGGGGTCAGAGTGATGCCCTGTGGTTTCAGAAGTACCCACACATTGGCCACCAAGTCTGTGCCAGTTTCCACTCTGAGGCAGAACTCTCATATCATCTACACAACATCTTATTGACTTTATCAAACTTCATCTTCAGCGTATAAAATCCAGTGAGCCCCATTTGCCTGCTGTTGGCCAAGCTCTCCCGCATGCCACCCCAGGACTTCTGCTATTGTCTCACTGAGCTGCTGTGCCTCTCCTGCCACCACAGACCAGCTCCCTTCTTAACTGAGATGTACCCTTTTCCAGCATCACAGATACAAGCTCTTAGAAGCTGTTTTCGCATTCAGCGAGTGCTGGAAGTGGAACTCAGGACCTCAGGCACCCTAGGCATGTGCTCTGTAGCTATGCCCTTGGTCCCTTCGGAGTTTGTTTTGATTTTTAGAAGGACGTGTGGTACTTGTTCCTTAAACAATTAAGAGTAGATAATAAGAACTTATACCCACACAGGCCATGGTGGTTCGTGTTATAATCTAGGAAGGTTTGAGGCTGGCCTGGGCCACAGAGTGAATTCCAGGTCTGCACTATAGAGTGAGACCCTGTACCAGAGGAAAAGGAAAGCATTCTTTCCTTGTTTGAAGAAAGTGAGTACACTCTCGGGGCTAACTCACAGCAGCTAGGACACTGGGAAGTGCACTGGTGCATGGGCTCCAGGGTTGAGTGGCCCCCTCAGATGCAGAATTACTATGGCAGGTCACTTCCCTGGCACCCAAGCACCTTCGCAGAGTACCACACATGCCGCATTGCTACAGGTAACCCCATCAGGCAAGACCCAAGCAATCCCTGGGAAAGAGGAAGAGACAACTTGATCACTTGTGGATATTTCCAGCGCATCTCAGTGACCCAGAAACATTTTTGCATCCAAGAGGCTGAGACCATCTCGAGCCAGCTGCGTGTTTGCCTTTCACTGGTTTAAATCCAGATTTCTTACTTGCTTTGTGACAATATTTGCTTTAAAAAATACACTTAGTGCTGGAAGAAGTACACTGACAAAAATGACTGGTGTGGTCCTGGCTTAGGTTTGAATGCAGCCTACTTCTAACCCAGTGCTTTCTTCTTCCCCGCTAGGTTATCAGAAACCGCACACTTTCCTCCAGGGTTGGGAATGGCACGAAATGTAGGTCTTTCCTTCAACTAAAGGGATAGGGTTAGGTTTTTAAGGGGTGATGTTGACGAAGGGAAGAGAGAGGGTCCCAGCACGGCTTCTCTAGCTCCTCCCTGGCTCAGCACTGCCAGCAGCTAGGCCTCGTCCTTTCAGAACTGGGAAGGCAGCTGTCCGGTGCATAAGGTCTTGGTTGTGTTCCACAGACCTCCTCTGTTTATGAAAAGGCTCTTGTTCCCTGAGAACTCAGTGGCCCCTAGGGGCTACAACTTCCTCCTTTGCCTTTGAAAACCTGAGTTCAAAGCTAGGCTTGGTGGTTTATGTCTGTAATCTCAACACTAGGGAGGCCGGGGCAGGAGGGTAGCCTTTCAAGTTCAACGCTAGCCAGGGCTACATTATCAGACCTTGCCTTGAAACACACACACAAAAAGAGGGACTAGAGAGATGGCTCATCAGTTAAGAGCACTGGTTGCTCTTCCAGGGGACCCGGGTTCAATTCCCAGCACCTACATGGCAGCCCACAACTGTCTGTAACTCCAGCTCCAGGGAATCCGACACCCTCGCACAGAAAAATAAATCTTAAAATACAAATAAATAAATACATAAAATAACACAAAAAAGAAACTCCAAGTTCAGATGTACTCAATGAAGGATGTCCCTCAAGATCAACACCCAGGGAAGCCCCAGGGTCTGGAGGACAGACCATATGCCCTTACTTCTTTTGGGAGCTTAGGGTGAGGTGGGATAGGTTATCACGTAGCCCAGGCTGGCTTCTAACTCAGTAAGTAACCAAGAATGGCCTTGAACTTCTGTTCTTCGGAGTACCACATCTGGTTTATGTGGTGTTGGGGAACGAAGGGCTTTGCCAGGCAAGTACTTTTTCAACTGAGCGGCATCCTGGGCTCCACAACCTTAACTTTAAAGAGAAAACTACAATGAAAGGAACATTCACTTTTTTTAGATGTTTATTATAGATTCAAATTTAAAATTAAAAAAAAAGTTTCCTTTTTAAGGGTCCTGGCGCCAGCTTTCAGTTTTAGTAAGTGTGAGGTGGGCAGCATTCTTGGAAGGGCCTTTCGCAGAGTTAAGTTCAGGGGACTTCCCCTTCTCCTGTCAGTAATGTCTGAGGGATTCAGCAAGAGAGAGAATTTTGCACCACCCCCTAGCATGTAGCCAGAGGCCCACTATAGCCCCGTGCCATGCCACTGTAGAAGCTGTCTGAGCCCCATTTAAAGATGCAGTTATAGACACTAATGGAGAATGCTGCCCTTGAGGAGACACCTAAAGAAGCCGGACTGAAGTTTGTAACCGATTCACCCCCATCCACTCCCCCAGGGGCTTTTTCTCTCTCCTGTGAGCCAGGGAAGACCCTGGCTCTGTAACTTGGACTGACCTGGAATCACTCCTGGCCTTGAACTTAGAGTAATCTTCCAGCCTCAGCCTCTGTGGGGTTTACAGGCACGGGCTAGCACGTCTTGCCCTTTTCATTCCTTCAGTTTCAGCAAATCCTTGAACCTTTTGTTTTCTGAAAAGTGACCCAAGGTACCGGTCAGCTTTCCTGCCACCCGCAAATGTACAGGAACTCACTCTCTCTACTGTTCCTGGTTGGTTGGTTTGGTTTTGGTTTTTCCAGGGCTGGGGAGTTTGTAAACAGGTGCTTTACCACTGAGCTACCCCTCTCCAGCCTTAACCGGCTCTTTTCTGCCACGAAGGCGAGGCTCGACCCTTCGTGCACCCTTCCTCTTTGAAGCAGCACCTATAGCCCAGGCTTATCCACAGAGTACACCCAGCTGCCATTTGCTCAAGGGTCATCTCACAGGGAACCAAGGTTGAACCAGACACTAGATCTTCGTTAGAAGGGGGCTAGTTCAAATCGTGGTTCCCTCAGGGTTAGGCAATGTAAGGCAGCCTATGTCCCACCTGAAAAACAGGGAGATGTTTCAGTACATTTCTTGAAGGATTAGAATTTAACAGTACCATGTGAAGGCCATCAGGATTCCCAACATGTATTTCTTTTTTTCCATTCAAAAATGGTGAGATGTGAGCATCTGGTCCCTTCTTTCTAGAGAAGCGCTATATGCTTGCCTAGTTTAGGCCAGGGACACCAGACCCATGACCTTGACTGTCAAACACTAATTTACCAACCTTGAAATATTTATTATTATTTTAAAGTTATATGTGTGTGCCTGTGCCCATGAGTGCTGGTGACCAGAGGCCAGAGGTATTAGATCCCCCTGGAGATGGAGTTACAGGAGGCTGTGCGCCACCGTGAATGGACACTGAGAACTAAACTGCAATACTATGTGCTCTTAAGCACTGAGCCATTTCTCCAGCCCCTCAAGCTTCCAAAAGAAACAGAAAATGTCCCAAAGTTTAGGTAGTGGGATTATTTTGCATATTAGATGAGAATGTTAGCACGGTGTGAGTTGGGAGTGTTCCAGTTCTCAGGTTATGGCTGTGAAACCCTGGGAGCTGGGTCAGACTCCTAGGAAGCAGGTTAGGCAATAGCATTTAATAGAAATCTCCCTCCTCCCCAAAGAAAGGGAAGACAGACCTAGTATCAGACTCACTTAGAGGCCCTTTTGGTGACTCCAGGAAGGAACAAAGCAGCTCTTGGGCTATTTTCAACCTGGGTTCTAGCCCCCTGTCTGGAAGGATGGGCTGATCTAGTAAAGCTGACAAAGTGACCTCAGGAGCAAAGTCCACCCATCTGAAGCCAGGGCTGGGACCCACAAAACTGAGCACTCACAAGTCTCTGCCCACCAGGCCAAGGGATGTCATATACTGATTGTCTACTCAGGGTACTGCTAAAATTGCTGGCATTCATTTATCCACCCTGAATTCAGCCTAGACCCTCACCAGTGGCTGAGTGGTCAGCCTGGGCACTACAAAGGCTTAAAATGCAAATGTGCCAGAACTTCTGGCCCGCCTCCCTCCCCCCCAGGAAAGTGCTTGCATGCAGTCAGGCCTGGAGGGGAATGTTAAAGAGGAGCAATGCTGCCCCCTTTCCGCTGGACCTGCATGCACAGATCAGCACGCATGACTAGGCCAGCCATGACTAGGCCAGCAGGCTGGGAGCGCTTTCAACTTACCCTGAACAATGGCTGGGCTCCCTCCATCTCTTCCACTGTGCTCTCAGGGTAGGACACCCATAGGACTTGCCCAGAGCCCATGACCCATTTCTTCAGGATCACCCCTTGAGCTCACTTCCACCATCACCCCCCCCCACAAAAAGAAACTGGCCGCTCTGGGAAACTGACTCTTCCAAGTCTGGTTTCTTTTAAAAAAAAAAAAAAGTTTCATTCTGTTCATTTTCTTTCAGTTTCCATGTTGACAATTTAAAACCAGAAATTATGGAAATCTCCAGTCTAGTCACATTTCTAGAAACAGCACATTTGGATGTCAGTGGTAAACCTTACACAGAAGAAATTCTCAACCATGAACTTATTCCACACGAACAAACTGAACTCTACACCCTACTTCCGTTTAGGGTGTACACAACGCCTCCCACTTTAGCATATACCCAACACACAATGCCTTAAAAATAATTCACAATACAAGGGGGGATTTTGTGCTTTTTTTTCAAAAACATACTTCATATTTCCTCTTTTATTATATAAATATCAGTTTAACCTTTTACTGTAAGAATATAAACGTTTTAAGAGGATCTTTGTTATCATTTATACAAATTCACAAACAGTACAATTAATTGATAAAGGTCTCTGGGTTTCTCCATGGTCTCATGTTGCTGTGGAGGACTCTAAAAAAATAAACAAACAAAATATCCAACAAAAATATACATCCTACTCAAAAGCGATTTTTTTAAGCCACAGTCCCAACCCCCCACCAAAATAAAGCCATCTATTCCTCCATTTAGAACAAAAGCTTTTCAGACCCACAAGCTCCCATTTTATAAACAGAACACAGATAAGATGTGAGAATCAGTCTCCTCCCTTCACAGTGGAGCCCCAGGCTCTCCGCAGGCCAACGCTGAGCTCTCCCGGACAGGAAGCCTCACTAGGTAACCTTTTTGTGGGAAAACTTGGAAGAGGGTTGGGTGGGGCATAATTTGCATATATAATACTCCTCTTCGGAAACCCAGTCTGCATCTCAAGCAACAAAAAGGCAGTTCTCTCATTTCTCCCGTACATTTGTGCTATAAATTAAATCAAGATTTAGAAACATGGTTGGGTCTTCAAAGCCCAATAGACAAGGGGAAAAAGAAAGGTCACAGCCAGGATGCGGAAGTGGGGACACACTGGGTAGATGGAGGGTGGCAAGGAGCCAAAACAAGACATACAAACCCAGTGGGCATCTTTCCAGTCTAGGCACAAAAATGTTTCAGTCTCAAAATATCTCTCTTGTAGAATTCCAGGGTTTAAGAGAAAAAACTAAAACGAGGTAGCCAGACATATATATATATATATAACTTTTATATATATATATAGAATATATAGAATATACTCAGCAGAAAAAAAAAGGACAATGATTTCAGATTTCTTTGAAAACTAAAAGGAAAGCAGATAAAAACGAGTGAGTCGCAGAGTGCCGAAGGAGCAGTGATGAGAAGAGACTGGCTTACAGAGTGGATGAAAAGACTGGTGGAGCAGTGCTTGCTTTCTACATATTTCCAAATAAAAACCAGATCACAGTATCCAAATGAAGTGTAAGTGAAGGCAGACATCTTTCCTCAACTCCTCGGGGTTGAAACGCCTAGCCCCTCCCCGCCCCCACCCCATTTCCAAATGCAGTGCCCGGAGATACAGTTAGCGGTGGCTGAATCAGTCTCCATACCCTGCAGAAGAGTGGGCAGAGAAGCAGCAGCGTCCATTTCTCCACCCACTGGGAAAGGAGAGGAGAGTGGGCAGAGGGAGCAGAACCCCAGCTGCAGTGGGGAGGGCGCCCTAGGAGAAAAGAGCCCAGGCTTTGCGTCGCGGCCCCATCGCGGCCACTGCCATGAACGTGTAAGTGCGCGAGTGAGTGTGCGGGAACAGTGGTGGTCGTGGGATGAGCAGGGCGGGGCAGGGGAATGGAACTGCCGCCCTCACCTGACCTTCTCACTGTCCGTCATCTGCCAGAGTCCCAGGTTAAGTACCTTGAGGCAGGGCAGCTGCGTGATGCGCTCCAGGCCGCGCTTGGTGATCCTGGTGCAGCCGTACAGGTCTATGCCCGTGAGCTGGCTCAGGTGCTCAGCGATCAGCTCCAGGCCCTTGTCCGTGATGCGCACACACTGTCCAATGTTGAGCGTGCGCAGCCCGTGCATCTGCCGCACCATGCGGTTGATGCCATCGTCACTGATATGGCAAGAGCAAAGGGAGAGGGACTTGAGGCCGTCCAGTCCCTGGGCTATGTAAGCCAGACTCTGGTCTCCCACCTTGTCACAGAAAGACACATCCAGACCGGAGAGGCGCAGGCTGCCCATGGCAAGATGCATGATGCCGGTGTCGCTGATGTTGTCGCAGGAGCGCAGGTTGAGGCTGCGCAGGCTGCCCATGTGCGACAGGTGCAGAAGGCCCGCATCCGAGATGCCGCCGCAGAAGCTGAGGTTGAGGAGCCTGAGGCCCGTCAGCCCTCGCGAGATGTGCTTCAGGGAGAGATCCGTGAGTTTCTGGCAGTCCTGCAGGGTGAGCTGCTCCAGGCCCAGGCAGCCCTCGGCAGCGCTCCGCGTCATGCCGGCCAGGTGCCCGATACCCACGTCCGAGAGGTGGCGGCAGCTGCGGAGGTTAAGGCTCTTGAGGCGCTGCAGCCCCCAGGCAATGAGCAGAAGGCCGGTGTTGGTGATGTTGCTGCAGCCCCCCAGCTCCAGCACCTCCAGGCCCTTGAGGTACTGGGCTATGCGGCCCAGGCTGCTGTCGGTGATCTGCTTGCAGAGGCTCAAGTTGAGAGCGCGCAGCGAGCCGATCTCCTGCACGAACGCGTGGCCCAGGCCGTTGTCGGTGAGGTTGTAGCAGCCGCTGAGGTTGAGGCTCTCGATGTTCGCCATGCCCTGGATCACGTAGCTGAGGCTGCGGCGGAGGCTG
Organism: Ondatra zibethicus; assembly: GCA_004026605.1. NCBI lineage: Eukaryota > Metazoa > Chordata > Mammalia > Rodentia > Cricetidae > Ondatra > Ondatra zibethicus. Next base: position 7,443 of record PVIU01001479.1, on the reverse strand, counting down.
AGGATCTGCACGCGGCGGATGCCCCGGGCCTGCAGGCTGGGGAACAGCGACGGGTTCGCCCGGCGCAGGTGCAGCTTGGCCTCCACGCCCCGCCACACCGACTTGTGGTAGGCGGCGTCCCGCCAGGCCGTGCACACCTGCGCCGCGCGACCCTTGTCTCGGACGTCCAGGTAGCCGAAGATCATGGCCAGAAGCTCCGGGAACAGGCACGAGATGTGGGTCTCCATCTTCCTCCCGCCGCTACACCGCGCCGGCTGCAGGAGGCGCGGGCGCCGTCGCCGCCGCCGCCCCTGGAGGCGCCGAGAGCGGGGCCGCCGCGGGCCAACGGCCGCCCCTCCCCGCCTTCCGGCCGGGCCGCCGCTCCTCCTCCCGGCGCGTCCGAGCGGCGCTTCCTTCCTGCCGCCCTTCCCGCCCCCGCTCGGCCGCTCGGGCCTCACATCCCGGCCGGGGCGGGCGCCGCGTCCGCGCCCGCGCGCCGCCGCCGCCCCGCGCCCTGCGGCATCCCGCGCCCGGCCGCGTCGCTGCTGCGCGCGCCGGCGAGGCCCGGGCCGGGCGCTCGGGCTACGGACGGCTTCCTGCTGCCTTTGTCTGCCGTCCGCGGTTCAAACCGCCCAGCCCCGGGCTGCCCGCACTCGGCCGCCGCGCGGGGGGGACTCCGAGGCCGTCGCGCGCCGCTCTTCCCCCGCCTGGGCCGGGAGGGTCCAGCTCACGGCTGCGGGCGGCGGAACGCGGCGAACTCACCGGGGCCAGCGGGTCCTCACCTCCGGAGTCGGCTGGCCGCGCTGCGCCCTCCGCGTCCTCCGCTCCGGCTCCCCCGCTCAGTGGTACGCGCCCGCGCCGCCGGAACTGGCGGAGCCGTTTCCCTGGCAACCGGGCTCTGCCCTCGGCCGCGGACGCTTAACCCCATCGGTGCCGGGATGGCCCGCACCCGGCGCTCCACGCAGCCCCTGCGAGAGCCTTGGAGCCTATGCCGCCCCCTCGGTATCCACGCTTCCTCTGCGTCCTCGCTCGCCCGCACACTCCATCGTCACTTGCCTGCTTTACTTCCCGCAGCGCCTTTAACCATCTCACCACACCCACTGCCCCAATCGGGCGGCCATCCCACCATTCCTTTCTCTCGATATTGAGTCTTAAATTAGAGGAGAAACTGGGTTTTAGTCAGCGTAGTTTGACAGCCCTCGCTGTAGAAATTTCTGGAGTTGTCCAGTGTGCCTTCCTCCTACCATCTGGTTGTTTCCGTACACCCATGTGAGTTCCTTTCCCTTTCAACTTTAGGTGTCAAAACTTCTCTGCCCTCTCCTTTCCTGCCTAGCCCCTCCACCTGGTTTTGTCTTTCGCATCTGTCTTCTAGACCACAGATTGCATGGCCCAGCTGTAGGAACACTTCATACATTCTATGTGCTGACACATACACGGTTAGGTTTGATTGAAGACCCTCCAGCCCTTTGCTTTCTGTGTGTATTATGAAACTAGGGCAGAGCTCAATTCTACAATGTAGTCTCGGGTCTTAAATGTCCTCATGAAGGATAGGATTTCAGAATTTTAATTTTACTACCCCTGAGCCAAGCGAAAAGGATCCTGTTCAAAGAAAAGGACCCTGTGAATTATTAAGTCAGACTGTTTTGTATCTAGGTGTAAGAATTTGTAACTTATCTGTTCCCTTGAGTCTTTGGGAAACTGAACATTCTTTTATTACATTGTATTTGTTTATGGTGGGGAGGGGTGGACGTGTTCTACAGACAGCATATACAGGTCAGAGGGCAGCTTGAGGGAATGAATCCGCTCCCTCTACCATGTGGACCCCAGAGGCTTGGTCATGAACTTACTGGCTGACATCTCTTTCTGAACAGGATTTTAGCTATGTTCCGATTCGGAATACGGTCTCCTAAGTTTTTAGGCACTCTCTTTCCTAAGTAACAGATACTTGTTAGACCCAAGTACATACAGAAGTACTAACAGGCATAATAAACAGTAAATCCCATCCAGTTGTTCTTAAATCAGGAAATGCAGTCTAAAATTCTTGCAGCCTTGTTATCTCACATTTCACATTCTGTGAGGCCCATTGGCTTTTTATGACCTTCCTGAATAACAGACCACATTATCACCAGATAACTCCTGAGGTACAGTGTAACACTTCTGGCTATACCTCAGTTTGTACTCATCACGTGAGGTTAACTGGGTTACCTTCTGATTCAAAGGGGAGACACTGGGCATGGTACTGGCTTGGGATGGATGGCAACACAGGAAGTGTCAGGGATGGACATGCGATGACACACAACTGTTCTCCCTTCTACTGGGTGAGCCCTGGGATGGATACCAGGCCTGCAGGCTTAGCAGTGAGCTCCTTTCTTGGTGAAATATCTTTCTAGCCCAAGCAGGTTTTTATCACTTTTTAGTCAGTGTGTGTGTGTGCGTGCACACTCCTGTGCATGCTTTTGCACGTGCAAGTGAGTGAGCCAGCCCCATGACACCATATGGAGGTCAGAGAACAATTTTTTGAGAGTTCGCTCTCTTCTACTATGTTGGTCTAAGGACTCAAACTCAGGTCCTCAGACTTGAAAGTGTCTTTACCCACGGAACCATCTTGCCTGCCTTTAAAGTCACATTAAAAAAAAAAAAATTTGACTCTTTGGCAGTTTCTTATGTGCTGTTAGTCATTTTGCCCAAAGCATTTCCCTCCTATTTTCATGACTTTTGTTGTTGTTTTATGATGTGCTATTTACAGGAGCATGGACAAAAGTCTTTTTTTTTTTTTTGTGGCAGGGTCTCACTATGTAATCCTGACTGGCCTGGAACTTGCTATATAGATCAGGCCTCCCTAGTGTAGTGCTGGGATTAAAGGCATGCACCCCATCACACCTGGCTTATTAAAGATTTATTTAGCGCGCGCGCGTGTGTGTGTGTGTGTGTGTGCGCGCGCACGCGTGCGTGCACGTGTACCTGAGAAGGCCAGTAGTGATCATGGGATCCCCCGGTACTGGAGTTAGAAGCAGTTGTTAACCACCTGACATAGGTGCTGGGAACCAAACTCTGGTCCTCTGGAAGAATAGCAAGTCTTCTTACTGAAGTGCCATTTCTCTAGCCTCATCATCACACTTTTGTTACTTTTTTAAAAAGATTTATTTATTATGAATACAGTGTCCTGTCTGCATAAGCCTGCAGGCCAGAACAGACTGCCAGGTCTCATTATAGATGGTTGCGAGCCACCATGTGGTTGCTGAGAATTGAACTCAGGACCTCTGGAAGAACAGCCTGTGCTATCTCCAGCCCCACATTTTTGATACTTGAATATAGATGTCTTTGTATTTATTCCAAAGCACTTTCATTTACCTCCCTCTACCTTTTTCTTCTTTTCCCGACTGTCCTGGAACTCGCTATGTAGCCAGAGTTGTCCTGGAAATAGTGACAATCCTCCTACCTCGCCTTTCTAAATGCTGAAATTATAACTGTGAGCCACCATTTCTAGCTGCCTTAGTGTGCCTTAACCCCACTTCACACAAAGTTAAGTGTCAGGCCTAACCTACACAATGTGAACTTTGAGGGTTTTTCTTATCTAGAAAGGTCATTCTCAGTGGTCCACGCCTTTAATCCTAGTACGTGGAGGCAGAGGCAAGTGGATCTCTGTATAAGTTCAAGGTTAACTTGATTACAAAGCGAGTTCCAGGACAGACAGAGCTACACAGAGAAACCCTGTCTCTAGAAAAAAGAAAGATCATTCTCCCCAAAACAGTCATCCAACGGCACCTCTAAAAATTGAACAACTGTTCTACTTCTAGCAAAACTTTCTTGAATTAAATGCTAGAATTTTTACTAATACACAGCTTTTCATTTAAGGTGTTCAATTAGTTACAAGAAGTTTCAGCTAAGTGATTATCATATTCATTAGCAGCAAGAAACATTTCAGGAAATAAACACCAATAAGGGAAAAAGCATGGCACCAAATGAGTCTGTGCTGAGTCACTGGTGGCTCTTTTGACACTGTGAAAATGACCTCCCTTTCTGGGCCTCAGTTTCCTTATCTAACACTAGTAGTTTGGCCCGGCGCCTTCAGGCACCTTCCAATGGTAAATCTCCACAGAGCCCAGCCCAAGTCTGGATAGCCCCTTACTTCTGGGATGTGCCTTGTTTCTAATTCAGGCTTCAGATGAATCTTTTCAGAAGCCAGACCTGCTGGTACACTGCTATACTCTCAGCTGTCCAGAGAGACTGAGCAGGAGGATCGAAGCAAATGTGAAGCCAGCCTGGGCTACATGGCAAGTTGCTCTTTTTAAAAGCGATCAGAAGATTCTGGAAGTGGTTCCCTCCCTCCACCATGGGTCTAGGGATTGAACTGGGTTCCCAGGCTTAAGGCAATTGTTTTTTCTGGCTGAGCCATCACACCAGCAAGGCCACCATCTCTTGAGAGAGCATGTTCTCCATTCCTAGATCCTTTTGTTTTTCTGAGACAGGCCTCTCAAACTGGAACTATGTATCAGAATGTGACGCTGAATCTTGCTTCTGCTTGCTAAATGCTGGAATATAGGTGTGCACCACCACATCCGGACTCTGCTGTGGGGGAGCAAACCTGGGGCTTCATGAATGCTAAGCAAAGACTCTAAACTGAGCTGCAGCCCCAGCTTACCCCTAAATATTTCTTTTTAAAATTTAAAAATATTTTATTTTTATTTTATGTATATTAATGTTTTGCCTACATATATGTCTGTGCTTTATATGTGTGCCTGGTGCCCATGGAGGCTAGAAGAAAGGTCAGATCCCTTGGAAGTGGAGTTACAGATAGTTGTGAGCCACCATTTGGCAAGAAAACACAAATATCTGCTTAACATTTGTGTAAATAAGCACAAATAAGGTTGTGCCTGTTTTGTTTTTTTGGGATTTTTCCTTTTGTTTTGTTTTTTTGTCAACACAAGCTAGGGTCATCTGGAAGGAGGGACCCACAGCTGAGAGAATGCCTCTGGAAGACTGGCCTGCAGGCAAGCCTGAGGGCCATTTTCTTGATTAATGATGGATGTGGGCGAGCCCAGCCACTGTGGGCAGTGTCACCCCTGGGCAGGTGACCCTGGGAGGTGTAAGAAAGGTAGTTGAACAATAGCCTGAGTCACATGACTCAGCATTCCTCCTCTGCTGTAGTTTCGGCCTTCAGGTTCCTGCCTTGACTTCCCTCAAGGACAGGCTAAATTATAGTCCTGATTTCTGTAACTAGTCACGTGATCTTAGCTGGTATTTATAACTACCTTACTTTACTCCCCATTCTGTGTTTTCTCTCCTCAGCAAGCACCTCAGTAGGTCCTGGAGGGGTGACCCATATATTCATTCCAGAAGGGTCTGGGTCATTTATCACCCTGCCTAGACTGAATTGTTGTAGCTTCCCATTGACCTTAATCACAGGATATAGTAACACCAAGAGATGCCCTAAAGCAGCTGTTTTCAACCTGTGGGTCATGACCCCTTTGGGGACTCGCATATCAGATAGTTACATTATTATTTATGATGTAGCAAAATTACAGTTATGAAGTAGCAATGAAATAATTTTATGATGGGGGGCACCAGAATATGAGGAACTGTAATAAAGGGTCACAGCATTAGGAAGGTTGAGAACCATTGCCCTAAAAGATCTCTTCCTCGAAGCTGGAGAGATGGCTCAGCTGTTAAGAGCACTAGCTGTTCTTCCAGAGGTCCTGCGTTCAGTTCCCAGCAAACACATGATGGCTCCCATCTGTAATGAGATCTGGTGCCCTCTTCTGACCTGCAGATGTACATGCAGACAGAACAATATATACATAATAAATATAAATAAATCTAGAAAAAAAAGATCTCTTCCTCCACTCCAAACATAATCTACCTTATCTCCTTTGTAGAGGAGCAATCCAGTTTGCCCCGGTAGTCTGGATCAGCGCCCCCTCCTAGCACTGTTATTCCTATTTTAGCCTGTTGGGTTAAGGTCATCAGAGACCCAACAACATAAGCAGTGGGGGAAATCTTAGCTTCCAGCTCAATGCAACGTTTGCTGTGTCTCCTAGCAGAAACATTCTCCATTCTGGAGCAATATAACTTCTACCTAGGCCAGCAGAGTATAAGGTCCTGTGAACAGGAAGCAAATTTTTTCTTAGTGGGCCACTAGGGGTGATAGTGAGTGGAACCGTTCTCTTTTTCTCCCTTGATTTATGGTTCCAAGAATTCTGGCTAAAGAAAAAACAGGACTCAAAGCATGTATAGCCTTATGGGAAACTCTGCCCCAGCCCTCGAAGGTATTGCCACCCAATTGGCCCCATAGCCGCGTATTTAAAAAGCTATTCCACTGTTCAACAAGCCAGCTGCTTCTGTATGTGACAACTTTTTTAAGCATGGTGATTCCCATGGAAATGGGCCCACTTTGATGGCTATGAAGTGAGTTTCTTAGTCAGAAGCAATGCTGTGTGGAATGCCATGAGAGAAGATAAAGTATCTTCTAAGTCCAAGTATGGTAGTTTTCCAGAAGCATTACATTCAGGAAAGATCAAGCTATGACCAAAATAAGTGTCTATTCCAGTAAGAACAAAGTACTGTCACTTACATGATGGACATGACCGCTTGCTCATCACCCCGTGGGAACGGTGCTCCATGGGGGTTTGGTATCAGTCTCTGCAGCTTGCACATTTGGCACTCAGTGGCAGCTTATCCTAGTCAGCCTTGGACCACAGCTCAGTCTGCGTGATGCCCGGAGGGAGCCGCTTTCCTGAGCAGTTGCTCCCGAGGACAGCGAACCCTTCCACTTCTGCATTCTTCCTTGAGATGAATTTGAATCTTTACGAGAGGGAGCCTCCTCTGAGGGCAGGGTCTTGCCCTCAGGATATGTTTCCATTCTCTCAGTGGTGCAGGAATTCATGTCAGTTGCTGATCTCTCTATTAATTACCGCTGCTTTTTAGCACTGGCTGAGCAATGCTCCCATCCTGATATTTCCTCTGCTAAACCTGTCCGTTTTCTTTAAATCCAGCTTCACTCAGAGTTTCAGGACCTGGGAAGAATGAAGCCAGATTCTTGGCCAAAATATCCCATGAATGGCCCCTACCCGGTTCCTGACAATCCTTGCCTCTCTGAAACCTTATGAGCTGAGCCTCTGCCTTACTGTCTTCCAAGATTCCACTGGAGTGGAATTATCCAGCCTTCAGGAGCTTGTCTAGCCCAGCATACCAAACCCTTCCACATTCCTTCCACAACAGGTTCAAAAGCCACAGTCAGGTTTATCACATCAAAGGCCCCACTTCTTTGATGTCCTGGTTTCGTTTCTATTGCTGTGATAAAATACTCTGTCCAGCCAGGCAGTAATGGGGCACGCTTTTAATCCCAGCATTTGGGAGGCAGAAGCAGGTGGATCTCTGTGAGTTCGAGGCCAGCTTGGTCTACAAAGCGAGTTCCAGGACAGGCAGAGCTATTACACAGAAAAACCCTGTCTTTTTTTTTTTTTT
>PVIU01001478.1:127715-212793 GCA_004026605.1 Ondatra zibethicus | reverse complement strand
CCACCTTCTTTGCCAGCCCCAGGACCCCCAACTCCAGTCTCTCCTCACACAACTGGAACACGTCTCTTCCCCACTGGGGGTATTATCAAGTGGAAATCCGAAGTAGCACTCAATGGCAGGCAGCCGGAAGACCCCAGAACCAGCCCCCCCAAAAGCCCTGCTGCACTAAAGGGGCCTAGCCCCGAATCCCACCTCACCTTCCCCAGGTCATTCAAGGTGCCTCCCCCAACTCCAGTCAGGACCTCATCTATCCCGGTTCAGGAACTGCCAGGAGCTTCCCCTAAGGAGGAGGAAGCCAGTCTGAAGACCTCTACCCACCTCCCGCCACCCTCTAGCTTCAATGTCCGCCCTGCGTCTCAGGTTTACCCAGACAGAGCCCCAGAGCACACGCCAGAGCCCAGGCTTGAGACACCAGGCAACCCAAGACTCGGGCAGCCTGAACCCCAGACAAACGGACAAGCTGGAGTTCCACCCCCAGCTCCTCCCTTGCCTCCACCTGCTCCCCCACTCCCTCCACCAGCACCCTCCCTGCCCCCAGCTGCTCCTCCTTTGCCCTCTACTGAGCAGGCAGTCCCTCCATCTTCTGGATTTATGAAGACCCCAAAACCCAACCCACCCACTCCGGAGGACACAGCCTCGTCAGAACCCGTTGACTGGAGGGACCCCCGGCAGATGGAAAAGCTTCGAAGTGAGCTGGCAGCCTATCTGTGTGGGACCAGGAAAGAGGATCGGTCACTCAGTCACAGGCCAGTCCCTAAGGCGGCCTTGAAGGACAACGAGAGCAAGAAGGGCCCTAGCCAATCAGAGGAGGCAGCTCCTCCAAGCATGCCTGAGAAGACAGACCCCTGTGGTCCTGAGAAGAGTAACTCCAGCAACAGCCTGCCAGAGAGAGAAGCCACCAGCAGCCTGACCCTACCCCCTGTGGACTACATCCCCCAGGATACTCCAGCCCCCAGTGTCAGGCAGATCCGCAATGAGCTAGAGGCTCGGTTTTCCTCCTCGGTGGAGAAAGAAGCCAAGCCTAGCATAGCATCCCTACCTCCCAAACCCCGGCTGGAAGGGGGAAGAATCTTTGAAAACGGGACTGATAATGGCAGATTCCATAAGCCTGTCACCAAGAATCCACCCCAGCAGTCTGCCACTGCTCTGCCTGCCACACCACGCCAATCCAAGATTACACCTGGTCCAGCAACACCACCCAAGGCCACACCTGGGCCAGCCACACCATTCAAGCCTGTGCCTGGGCAGGCCATACTTCCTAAGGCCACACCTGGGCCAGCCTTATCACCCAAGCCTACACCTGAGCAGACCACCTCACCCAAGGACACACCTGGGCAGGCCACAGCACCCAAGGACACACCTGGGCTGTCCATCCCATCATCTCAGCAGATGGCGGAGAAAGACCTTGTCCCAGTGAGACACAGAGAAAAGCCAGAACCTCAAGCAAATGCAGCAGCCACCCAACAGTCCACAAATGGAGCCCGCTCCCCTCCAGCCCTTCCACCGAAGATGTCCACTGGTGGAGAGGAGGTACCGTTTCTGTACAGATCCCATCGCAGCCAGAACAGCCACAGCCGTGGGGTTGCTGTGGTAATTCCCACTCGGGCCAAAGGGGAGGCCATAGACACAGGGGGACTGGTGGACGAAAAGGAACCCGAAAACCATCCAGCCAAACCTCTTACTCCAGTCCAGCCTGCTGACCAACTCCTTAGACACCCGGTAACTGGGGAGGTGGTGGAGCGGGGCTCCCCAATGGCCCTGCTCCTCGCAGCCAGGCAGAGAGCACAGAAGAGCAGGCCTGGAGGCACTGCAGGGACTGTGATAGGACCGGGAAGGTCCTCTCTGCCAGGAGGTCTCCGTGACCATGGTAACCAAACGGAGGCCAGCTCTGATACCATCTTTTACAGAGGTAGTCGGCCCAACTCCTTCCTTGTGGTCCCTAAGGTACCCAGTGAGACAGAGGGCTCCCACCTGACCTCAGCACGGCCCGCTGGAGCCAGTCAGTGGAAGCCCCAGCAGGGACGAGACACACAGGGCTCAGAGTCAGCTCATAGGCATGGGTGGACCAAGGCCGAGTCCCCGGCCGCTGTGACCCGGGAAAGACACGCTCCCTCAAGCTTACCCCAGGGCCGCGCCCTTCCCAAATCCTTCTCTTCTCCGCCCTCTCCTTCCTACAAGAGGGAAGAGGAAGAAGAGGAGTTCAGCTTTGACATCATTCCGCCACCGCCAGAGTTTAGCAATGACCCTGAGCCCCACGCTGGGCTACAGCATCAGGACCGTCGCGAGTTCCCACCCAGGAACAACTACTCGGACTTGGGGCAGCCCCTGGACGCGGGGTCCGGGGCCAATCTGGCTCGCGGCTTCTCGCGCTTTCCCGGGACTCAATACTCCGGGCTTGGGGGCCTGGATCGCTTCTCCGGCAGCGGACGCTCGCTCATCAAGAAGCGCCTGTACGTCGGGGAGCCCCACCGCAACCCCGGGACACCCCGCGGCGCCACTGGCCGCAGCCTGAGCTCCCCTAACTGCTTCGGACCGCAGCCGGGAGGTCCCGAGATGCGACGGGTCAACTCAGCGGGCCGCGCGGCCCCCGGAGGCCTGCACGCACGGAGGCTGTCGCTGGAGGGCGCCCGAGGCGCAGCCGAGGTCAAGTACAAGACACCCGGCGGAGGCGGTGGTGGTAGTGGCGGCAAAGCTGGGGACTATGGCTTCATCCCTGCCAAAGGCAGCAGGTGAGCTGGGGAAGGATCTCCGGGGGTTTGCGACCAGGGCGTGAACAGAGGTAATGCCAAGGCCACGGCCATAACTTGCGACTAAGAGAGAAGGGAGGAAGGCTCAGATACGTGGAGAAGGTGCTGTTGGCTGGCTCCTTACTTCTCAATACACCTTTTCACTCCCCTCTTGCCCTCTGGAGTTTCAGGGCTTCAAATCAGTGTAGAAGAAAGGGAGACCTAGTGGACCCAGGTGGAAAGATGGATCCGGATGCAGGCAAAGGAGTCTGAGTGAGCAGAGGGTACCAGGGGTGTTCTGCGGTCAGCAGGGCTTGTCTGATGCACTTGGTCCCACCCTGGAGTTCAGAAGTTCATCACATCAATTTAAAATGTTCTGTTCTTGGGTAGAAGGGGTCCATGTGAACCTTCACCACTCCCTCATTATACTCCCTCCAGGTCTCCCCACTATGGAAGCCCCATCAATACGTTCACGGTGAGGCCAGGGACACGCCATCCCATCTCCTACGCCTACTCTGGAGCCCATCGGAAAACCACCTCCTGAGCTGTGGTCCACTCGGCTGACTTCTAAGGGGTTGGATTGGGGCAGCTATTTTGTGGGGGGTGGGAGGTCACACTAGGTATTATAGGTCCCAGCTCAGACACCACTGAGGGTCTTTGTTCTGGAAGACAAAACAGACAGGCGGTGTGTGAATAGCAAAGGTCTGTGGAAGATGGAAACATGTCTGTTTCAAAAGCACCAAGGGACCGTTTGGCTAGGTACTATTGACTAGGTGGGAGGGGGAAGGAGGAGCTTTCTGGGCCTGCGCCTTGTCTCTGCTATCTGGTACTGTCTGCTTTGCCAAGGTTTATTGAAACCAGTTTACACGCAGGTTCTAAAAGAAGGGCTGGGCCCCAAGTCTGAATTGAAACCCATGGGGGTGACATTTGTATGTCAGAGCCTCACAATATGAGGCTCTCTTTAACACCTGTCTGTTCCCCCAAACATGTAATAGCTGGTCTTCCTCTGCACTTGGAGATGAGATCAAGACTGCTTGCACAGTACAGAGGTCTCTGCAACAGAAGCCTTATGCACTGGTTAGGTCCAAGGGTGGGTTCCTTGCTCCTTGGTCTTGGCACTTACCCATGAGAAGGCCTTGAGAGAGCTTGGGATGGGAGATGGGGGAGTAGGCTTGCTTTTCCATCCAGGCCCAAGAAGTCCTGATTCGGGGGGAGGGGACCCAAGGAGCCACAAGGTGCAGAAGTGTGCTGCCAACATGGAGACAGGTCTTGAACAATCAAGGGTAGTGTGCTAAGGCCAGTTCAGAACAGGAGCGACCTGTCAGGAGAGACACCACCTGTCCTCTGCCTGGGCAGTGAATTGGGGTGTGTTCTAGAATATGTCTTGGGTTATGTCAGATACATGAGGAACAATAGTTAGTTCTTCAGGTGGGGACTGGCTGGATTCCTGCGACCAGGTCAAGGCAGGTAAGAAAGGAAGGGCAGAGGAATGGCCCCTCTCACAAGAACAGGAGAAAGACAAGAGGAAGCTCCCTGTGGGAGGAGCAGCTCTTTGACCTTTGTGATCTGTGGCACTAGCTGAAGTACTAGGTGGCTGGCACCCAGGTGGTTCAAGCAGGGTGACGGACTCCCTGTGTTCACGAAGCCAAGCTCATCAACACAGCACTGGCCTCTGACTGCTTCCCTAAGCAGCGTTTGATGAACGAGTTCACCGGTTCAACTGCTGCTTCAAGGCTTGAGGAGTGGGGTGTGACTGCCCAGCTACGGAGTGCCCTGGAGTGGGCGGAAAAGGGCTTGGTCTCACTTGGCATGGGAAATAAACAGCCAGTTTGGACTGGCCCCTGCTCTGCAGCTGTAGATTGGTGACTTGGAGCTCCCCAGGCATCATGGGGCTCTTGGGAGTACTCAGCTGAATGGTGCCGAGCACAGGGTACCAGGCCCAGAGGTAAAGCCAGATGATAAACTGTCCTTAAACAAGTCTGATTTTCTGAGCCTGTTTCTTCTGGGCCTGATGGTAATTCTACCTCAAGCTGCCGTGAGGAATGGAGGCAGCCATGGTTCAGACCCTAGGCCAGGCCATAGTCTAAAGCCTGGCACTATGGTACAAACCTCCGATTCCAGCACTGAGGAAGTGCAGGCAAGAGGAAGACAGCTTGCGGCCAGCTTGGCTACATGAGATCTCACCTCTAAAACAAAAAACACAAGGATTTGTGAACGGAAGTAAAAATACAGTTTAGAAAAGATGAGACAGGGGCTGGAGAGATGGCTCAGAGGTTAAGAGCATTGCCTGCTCTTCCAAAGGTCCTGAGTTCAATTCCCAGCAACGACATGGTGGCTCACAACCATCTGTAATGGGGTCTGGTGCCCTCTTCTGGCCTGCAGGCATACACACAGACAGAATATTGTATACGTAATAAATAAATAAATATTTAAAAAAAAAAAGAAAAGATGAGACAGCCAGGCAGTGGTGGTGCACGCCTTTAATCCCAGCACTCGGGAGGCAGAGGCAGGCGGATCTCTGTGAGTTCGAGGCCAGCCTGGTCTACAGAGCTAGTTCCAGGACAGGCTCCAAAGCTACAGAGAAACCCTGTCTCAAAAAAAAAAAAAAAAAGTGAGACGTCAAAATAGGCAGGGAGCACAGAGTGGGCTGGGATGTGCCAGTTGGTAAAATGCTTGCCTTGTGGGCTAGAGAGAGATGCTCAGTGGTTAGAGCACCAACTGCTTTTCCAAAGGACCCAGGTTCAGCTCTCAGCACCCACAGGGCAGCTCACAGCTGTCTGTAACTCTGTAACTCCAAGACCCGACACCCTCACACAGACATACATGCAGGCAAAACACCAATGCACATAAAATAAAAATAATTTTTTAAAAAGCTGAGCAGTGGTGGCATACACCTTTAATCCCAGCACTTGGGAGGCAGAGGCAAGCGGATCTCTCTGAGTTTGAGGCCAGCCTGGTCTACAAAGTGAGTTCCAGGACAGCTAGGACTGTTGTTACATGGAAAAACCCTATCTCGAAAAACCAAAAAAGAAAAAAGTAAAATGCCTGCCTTGCCAGCATAAGGACTTGCGTGCAGTCCTAGGTGGAGGGGATGGCTCAGCCCATGAAGGCATTGCTTAAAACTTGGTCCCCAGAGCCCACACTAAAACACTGTGCTTGGTGCTTGCTTGTAATCCTGGCACTGAAACAGGGATCTCTGGGACTCTAGACAGACAGCCTAGGCCTAATTTTTAAGCCCCAGGTCAATGAGCGAACCTGTCTGAAGGTGGACAACCTTCCTAAGGGTTATACCAGAGGCTCTCCTACAGATGTCACACACATATAGACAAAACATCAAATTTTTTTTTTAAACGAGGGGTTAGTGAGATGCCTCAGTGGGTGAAGCAAGTTGCTTGCTGGTCTGAAAACCTGAGGATGATCCCTGGGAGCCTCATGGTAGAAGGTGAGAACTGACCCAGCAAGTTGTCCTCTGACTCTACATGTTCCTCACTGCTCACAAGCACAAAATAAAACACAAACAAAAGGTTGGCTGTGGTGGTGTGGGCACAAGTCTTTGATCCCAGCACCTGGAAGGCAGAGGCAGGAAGATCTGTATTCAAGACCAGCAAAGGCTATACAGTGAGACTCTATCTCTAAAAAACAAATGTGTGTGTGTGTGTGTGTGTGTGTGTGTGTGTGTGTGTGTGTGTGTAGACCTGGAGATGTGGTTTTAGTGGTAGAGTGTATTGGCTTCTATCTTTAGCAAGTCAGGAAACTGAGACAGGAGGTGATCCTGGGATACATAAAACCCCATATCATATAAAAAGGCATTTAGGGATGCGGCTCCATGCAGTGCTGTCAGAGTACATAAAACACTCAGGTCCATCCAAACTGTAGCGCTCTTCTATTACCATTGGCTGAAAACACCTGACGTGGCAGCCATAACCACCAACGCTTACACAACCCTGATGGTTGGGAAAGTCCGCTCATTCTCTGGTTGCTCACAACGGTCCTAGCATCCACTGGTGTGTAAAACCGTGTTTGCATTTCATTGATGAGGAAACCAGGCCTCCAACGCAGGAATCAAGTGGCTCCAAATAGCCAGCCTGACTCACTGCCTGTTTCATACAGCTGCCTTCCTTCTAGCCTCATCCCCCTGGCTCAGCCTCTCCTCTGTGTATACCCCCCCCCCCGCACTCCTCCAACACCATGGGGCGGGGGCCAGAGCAGGGAAAAGCCGCTCTGCAACTGTGGGCCTTTCTGTGTGACCCAGCCTGTTCTAAAGCAGCAAGAGCAAGTTCTAAGGGTGCCTGGATTTGGAGCCCAGGTCCGGCATCCTTTAGGGTCAAGCTTAGCTTTTTCTGAGACAAACTCAAGAATGAAAGCCTCCCTCGGTGGAAGATAAAGACTCCACATCTGGTTCTCCCCACCAACCCACCGTGCTTTTTTTTTTTCCAGACAGGGTTTCTTGTAGCCCAGGCTGGACATGAACTTGCTACATTGCAAAGGCCAGTCTTGAACTCCCTATCCTTCCTCCACCTCCCTCTGCTCGGTGCCAAATGCCCAGCTCCGTTTCATTTACTGTCTTTATTTCTGCAGTGCTGGGGACTAAAGCCGGTAGGGACAGAGGTCATTTTGGACCCAAAAGGTGAGGGTCCAAAGCGGTCCTGGCCTGGCCTGCCAGCTCCACCCGCCTACCCTCGCAACTATGCCCCCTTTCATCTCTACAGCTCAAAGGCAGGGCTGGCGCCCGCATTAGTCAACTGCCTGGACAGGTGGCCACTGAGACCTCGGTCTCATCCTGTGCCTCCTTCCAGGTGCAGCAGACTTGCTTTGGGACCTCTTTGGTGGCTATTAGCCAGGAAGGTGAGAGAAGAGTGTGGGGAAGGGATCCGTGGGAGCTTTGGGACTGGAACTGTGGAGAAGAAGGGCCACTATTTGCGTGCCTGTCACATTCGAACACCTGACAAAGACACTTGTCATGACCGGCGCAAGCACTCTGCTGTTGTACTTTGGTGACATGTCTTGGACATTTAATGCTGCTTCTGACATTCACTTTCACCTGATTTCCCCGGGGGAGAAGGCAGGAGAGTGCAGCCCCCTGCAGTTTGCACTGGTGTCCTCCCTGCACCCTGTGAGTGCTTACATGCAGCTGGCATCAGCCAGCAGGTGGCGCTGTGCTCACAGCTGCCTGTACTTCCCTGGGGGCAGATGAGGTTCTGAGTTCAGATTTAGATCCAAGGTTTGTTGACTGACCTGGTTTGTCCTAGGTATGGGATGCAGTAGGGGACTTGTGAAAATAAGCCTCTGAGGCTTATTTCTAACAGGTTCCCAGGTACAGCAGGTACGCATCTGAGAGGTACACATCTCAGCCCTCTCAGAGGAAAGAACAGTTCCCACAGTGCAAATGACCTTCCCAGACCACACAGCTGGAGAGGTGGGAACTCCCTCCTTTCTGCCCTCTGCACCCGTGGCAGCATGGTGGATGTGGGTGTGCCTGTACCTGTCCAGATTCTTGTTCCAAGAAGGAAGACGGAGCTGGGCAGTAGTGGCTTTTAATCCCAGCACTCGGGAGGCAGAGGCAGGCGGATCCCTGTGAGTTTGAGCCAGCCTGTTCCAGAACAGGCTCCAAAGCCACAGAGAAACCCGTCTCAAAAAACCAAAAAGAAAAAAAAAAAGAATGAAAGGAAGAGGGTAAAGAGAGAGATGATTTGGGAACAGCCAGGAACAGGGTCACCGTCAGACCAAGAGCAATTCCCTGGCATCCACACTGTTCAGAGGCATTTCGATTCCACATCTAGTCTCATATGGGCATCAGCTCACTCTGTACTGTCCCTTTGGCACGTCCCCCCCACTTTCTGCATCAGGGATGGAAGCCAGGGCCATGCATGTCTGGTGCAGGCAAGTGCTCTACCACAGAACTACATTCCCAGCCAGAAGCCCCCATTCTCCCGGATGCTAGATGCCCCCATTGATCTCTTTTTAGTCTCCCCAAGGAACTGTCCTTAGAGCGCTGTCGCCCAAGGCCATGCCTCTCCCACACTTGCTGACAGTCCTTTGCTCAGTCAGAGCAGTCCTGGAGGGTCATGGCAGCTCAGGGCCCCATTCATTTAGAGCACAGGCAGTCCCTCTCTGCCCTCCCTTCCCCTCCCCTGACAACCCAAGGGCACTTCCACAAGACTACACAGCTGCTTCAGCCTCCAGAGGGCTGCTCTCACAGCAGCTGGTTCAGATCCAGGCACTGGTATAAGTGCTGCACCCATGTTCTTACATGGGTGCTCCTGACAACCTCAGGACACAAGCACCTTCATCATGAAATGGTGAAGAAACGTGTCCCTAGGTCACAGAGCTATGGGGCAGAACCAGGATTCCTGTGTAAATAGTCAAGCTCCGGGCTTTGCAGGTTTTGAAACCCTCTCCTAAAACATTCAGAGAAACTACACAGTTTTAGGCAGTGAAGATGTATTCTAGCCTGGGGAGCCTCTACTGCTCACACGTCTTTTCTAGCACTCTCTTCTTGGCACCTGGACACACACACAGTCCTGGGTTAAATTTAAGTTCAATGCCCTTGTCTTGGGGGTTTGGACCCAACAGGACAGTGGCACTGTCTGGAGACAGTTTCGCTGATGATTGTGAAGAAGCCTACCAGCCATGAGCAGGGAGAGGCCAGGAATGCTAGGAAGCCGAGGCCACAGGGCCGTTCCCCAGAGTAGAGGACCAGGTGTCAGCACACTGAGGATTAGGAACCTCTGCTCCTGGTTGGAGAGACGGCTCAGAGGGTAAAGCTGCTTGCCACCAAACCTGATGACTTAGCGTCATCCTTGGCACACACATGGTGGCTGGAGAACAGAGTCCTTCAGGCTGTCTCCTGACTATACAGGCGTTGTGGCCCTACCCTGAGGGAGTGCCGTGTGAGTCTACTTAGAAGCACACTCTGTGCAGAGACGCCTGATGGGGACACACAAGCCGCCTCTCTCACGATCCTGAATATCACCTTTTACGGCAGCTGCGCTCAGGAGGTAGTGACACGGCTTCAGGTGGCAGGCATAGCGGAGCTCTGAAGGCCCGCTTACCTTGGCCACAGGTCCTCCCTCCTTCCCAGCTCCTCTGTAACTATACACACCCAAGAGAGAAGGGTCAGGGGCTCTCTCCCTGAACTCTTATCCCAGGGTTCCAGCTCTCCAGGCCAAGGCTATCTCTGTGAGACAAGGACTCCAAGGACCAAAAACACGATGCCCAAAAGCAACTTGGAGAGAACGGCTTTATTTGACTGACAGTTCTAGGAGAATCCATGATGACAGGTTTGGGGGGGACAGGGTAGCAGGTGGCAAGAAACTGAGAGACCACATCACATCCATACAAAAGAGACAGCAAACTAGAATCAGGCTGACGTCATGAGCTCCCAAAGCCCACTCCAGGGACACACTTCCTCCAGCAAGGCTTCCGTACCTCCCCCCCACTCTCCTCAACTGGGGACCTGTTCCAATTCCCAAATCTGTGGGAAACGTGGCTCATTCAAACCGTTACACAAGATACCCTGCTCTTTTCTTGCCTAAGGGCTTTTTTTGTTTTTATTTTTTGTTTTCCAAGACAGGGTTTCTCTGTGGCTTTGGAGCCTGTCCTGGAACTAGCTCTTGTAGACCAGACTGGCCTCAAACTCACAGAGATCCACCTACCTCTGCCTCCTGAGTGCTGGGATTAAAGGTGTGCGCCACCACCGCCTGGCTAAGAATTTTAATTTTAATTTAAAGGTCTCTGAGACCTTTAATTCCAACACCTGAGAAGCCGAGGCAGAAGGAGTTTTCAGTCTGCCAAGTTTGAGAACCCTGGGACGCACAGCGAGCATCAGCCAGCAGAGCTCTATAGCAGAAGCCTGCGGCAGAACAGGTAAAGCAGACCAAACCCAAAGACGCACAGCACAGCCAGTGGAGGATGGGCAGGAACAATTCAGTATGGAAGTCAGGGGCTGGCTGGGAATAAACAAATAAATGCAGTCTGCATCGGGTGGTGATAGCTGCCAAGGGAAAGAATAAATGGGGGTAATGAGAATAGAGCATGTAGGAAGGAGGTTAATGCCTTCTCTGGGGTGGGTAGCGAAGGCTTACCTGCTCCAGGAGGGTGACACTTGAATCTAGACCAGATACTGGGAAAATAACTTTGGGGTAAAGATCCCAAGGCAGAAGCAGGGTTAGCCAGATGGGACTCGGTTCAACTGTGCAGTTGTCAGACGTGAGATGACGCCAGAGGGCCATGTGGAAATCCTGGTGCTCCGGGAAGAGCTCTGGAGTCATCAGGGTGTGAATGGGAGCTGCACATGTCCCCTCTATTATCCACGGCTTAGTTTTGTGGGGACCCAAGAAGAGAAACCACCTAAGTTACTCGAAGGGCTGAGAGCTGAGGTTCTCTGTGACCACAGCCTGGACTCAGGCACTGTTTTCTCAGCGTGGTGGCCTGGCCTTTCCTGTCCTCCATTAACCCTCTAGACATGTGTGTATTGTGGTAATGGGGATCACTGACTGTGTATGGTTTTTACCTGGTAAGACCTGGTGTTCCATGGTCCCCAGGCATTAGCAGCCATGCTGAATTACATGGGATAAAGTTTCCTGGGGAAACTAAGTGCAGTGATACACACCTACAACCCCAGCACTCTGGAAGCTACGACAGGAGAATTGCCTGTAGTGCAAGATCTTCCAGGTGTGCTGATGTACACCATTATTCCTGCATGAGGGAGAGAGAGTTTAGTGAGACCGTGTCTTAAAAGACACCAACAGTTTCCTGGGATATATAGCAAGGTCCTGCCTCAAGCAAAGAAACTAGGGCCACAGCTGGAGAGATGACTCACTGGCTGTTCCAGTTTGCTTGGTGTCCCAAAACCATTGCTAATTCTAGTTCCAGGAGATCAGATGCCCTCTTTTGGCCAGCTCAGGTACTGCACGCTCATGGCCCACATACATGCAAGCAAAACATAAAATGTATCTTTTTTAAAAAATAAAAAAGTGGGGGGCCGAGGATATAATTCTGTTGGTAAAGTACTTCCTTAGCATGAACAAGGGCCTGGGTTCCATCCCTAGCACTGAATAAGCCAGGTGTGTGGTGTCACAGATGTCTAATCCCAGCACTTGGGAGGTGGAGGCAGAAAATCAAGATCATCTTCAGCTACATAGATAGTTCTGGGCTAGCGTGGGTTACATGAAATCCTGTCTCAAAATAACCTCCCCACACACAACAAAGCAACTGTCAAAATCTAGGCTAGGAAAGCTGGGCAATGGTGGCACATGCCTTTAAATCCCAGCACTCAGGAGGCAGAGGCAGGTGGATCTCTATGAGTTCAAAGCCAGCCTGGTCTACAAAGTGAGTCCTAGAACAACCTGGGCTACATAGAGAAACCCTGTCTTGAAAAACAAAAGCCCCTAGGCAGTCAGTGGTGGTGGCGCATGCCTTTAATCCCAACACTTGGGAGGCAGAGCCACAGAGAAACCCTGTCTTGAAAAACTAAAAATTAAAATAAAAAAATTAAAATTCTCTGTCTCAAGATATAAGGGAGGAAAGCCTTTAGGCCATTCCCTGACCATCCTCCTCTGACCTCTCAGGAATGGAACCCACACCAGCACACACATGTGCACACTCACATTCACAAGTATATACGTATATGTTATATATACATGTAGGATATATACATACTATATATACACATACATACAGGAAAAGAAACAGGAATTATCTCTGAGGCTTTACCTTTCATGGACATTTTGCTTCTTACTTCCTAGTTCATTTACACAAATCCAACTAGGAAACTTGCCCACAATGTGTTTTCTCGTCACTGGGCACGGTGTTGCACGCCTGTGACCCCAGCACTTGGGATCTGGAGGCAGGAGGAGCTCAAGGCCAGTTTGGCTGCAGTTGTTTGGGGACAGCTGAGGTTCCTCTTCTAGCCTCTACCTTCTAAGCACTGGGCTGTCCAGCTCTCAAGGTCACCAGGCTCTCAAGGCTATCTAGTATGTCCTAGGCCAACCTGGCTGCCTTGAGACCTTGTCTTGGAAAACAAAAACAAAAAGCCAACACCCCGTGAGAGGGCGCTGGAAGGAGTAGCAGCCTCATTCTGTTCTTACCTTCCTCAAACAGAGTAATAAGCCACTACTGACAGCAGCCCCACGGGGCTGGAGGGAAGACTCCCTGGCTAAGAGCACTGGCTGCTCTTGTAGAGGACCCAGCACCCACACGGCAGGCAGCTCATAACAGTCTGTGATTCCAGCTCCAGGGGCTCTGACGCCCTCTTCTGGATTCTGTGAGAGCTGCACACAAAGCACAGAATGTGCAGGCAAGCCATCTGTATACATAAAATGTTAATAAATAAATCTTTTTAAAACTGAAATAGGAGAAATGGCTCAGTGGTTAAGAGCACTGGCTGCTCCTCTACGGGACCTAGGTTCAGTTCCCAGCATCCACATGGCAGCTCACGGCTGTCTAGAACTCCAGTTCAGGGTTCCATGGCACCAGGCACACATGTGGTGCACATATAAGTATGAGGGCAAAATATCCATACACATAAAATAAATAAAACTTTTTAAAATTAAGATTGATTGTGTCTGACCCGAGGAAGGTAATGAACTGATTTCTTCAGCCATCAGGGAGGAGGCGCACGCTGTCCTGGAGAGCAGGGGCTCAGACTGGGAGCAGAGGGGAGCTCCCTCCATGAGAACTCACAGCTCATCTCACACATGCGCACACCAGGGTACATCCTGGCCAGTCCCGGGAAGGTGAGAACCCCAGGCTCTGAGGATACCCTGGCTCACTCCTCAGCAGGGATGTCTACTAGGGATGCCGTCCAAACATCGCTCTGTGGGAAAGGTCCCTCCATTAGCGTAATAAGCACAAAATGAAACGCTTCTGAAATACTGGTTTTCGCTTATCAGATTGGCAGGAGATTAAAACACATGGTGTTGGCTACAGTGTGGGAAAAGCGGGCTCTTTTTCCTTCTGGAAGGAGGCTGATATGCTACAAGGTGAGCAAGGGCATTTGGCAGAGGCTGCTCCCTCAAGCAGCTCAGGTGGCTGGAACACAGCTCGTCCACTGAGACTTATGGACCTGGAAAAATGAATTCTTACAGGTCCTGAGGCTTGGAAGCCTGACATCCAGGCAGACTGGTGTGGTGTCCAGTGGGGGCCTGCTTTCTGGTTCACAGCAGGTGCCTGCTCTGTCCTCATGCTGCAGAAGGCACTGGGCAGGTTCCATTTTCTGTTTTTGAGAGTGCATGAGGTAGAACCAGGGACTTGCACATGCCAGGTAAGTAAGTGTTCTACCACTGAGCTGCAAGCCCTGCCCCATCGGGGGCCTCTATTATAACAGTCGTAATCTCATGAAGGAAGGCTGGGATCTGGTGACCTCATCGCCTCTCTAAAGTGTTATAATACCACCCTCTTGGCAATGGGTTAGGATCTTAACCTAAATTTAGGACACAAGCATTCACACTCTGAAAACCAGCACTGGGATTGAGAGATACCTCAGCAGTTAGGACTACTTGCTGCTCAATCCTGAGGATGGGAGTCCAGATCCCAGCATCCACAATCAAGCAGTTCACAAATGCCTGAACTCCAGCTCCAAGGGCTCTGACGCCCACTTCTGCCCTCAACAGGCATGTGTATGCACACGGGCACACATACTCATACAGATATACACACATATAAATGATGATGACTATAAAAGTCATGTTCCATATATTATGGGATAAGAATCCTGCTTGTAGGAAGCTGGTTCCAGATATACTAGTAAAATGATATCATGCCATCATAACATTGCTACTGAGCACATCCTCAATGTAAACAACAGATAAGACACTCTGCAGCCACTAAAGCCAATGAGGATGTTTTTCTGTAGCAGGGATGATCTCTAAAGTGGGGAGTGCAGAAATAGAAGTGTGGAATAAGCCGGGCGGTGGTGGCACATGCCTTTAATCCCAGTACTCAGGAGGCAGAAGCAGGCAGATCTCTGTGAGTTCGAGGCCAGCCTGGTCTACAAAGTGAGTTCCAGGGCTAAGTTGTCTCAAAACAAAACAAAAACAAACAAACAAACAAAACAAGAATAAAGACAAAACAAAGAACATCTTGGGCCAGGTGCAGGCCACCATCTGCAACCTCCAAACTTAGGAGGTAATGCCAGAGGGTTCTCAGTTCAAAGGCACACTCCTCACCTCCATAGCAATTTGAGTACAGAAAAAACAAAAACAAAGTATATCCTGGTTTCTGATCAAAATGCAAATCCCTGGTGAGGCCCCCAAAGCTCGGGTCTGTGTCCAGCCTTTGCCTCCACATTCAGTCATCGCCAATCACGTTCTGTTTGTGCCTCTCTGCCTAGAAGATCCGTCCTTCCTTCCTCCCTTCCTTCCTTCTTCCTCCCTCCCTCCCTCTCTCCTTCCTTCTTTCTTTTCTCCTTCCTTCCTTCCATCCTTCCTTTCTTCTTTTCTCCTTCCTTCCTTCCTTCCTTCCACTTTCCCTCCTTCCTTCCTTCCATACTTCCTCCCTTCCTTCCATCCTTCCTTCCTTCCATACTTCTTCCCTTCCTTCCATCCTTCCTTCCTCACTCCTCCTTCCTTCTTTTCTCCCTCCTTCCTTCCTTCCTTCCTTCCTTCGTTCCTTCCTTCCTTCCTTCGTTCCTTCCTTCCTTCCTTCCTTTGACTTGGTCAACCTGAAGTCCCACTCAACTGTCATGAGCCCCAGGCAGAAAGGGACTGTGCACCCTCCTCTGAGAAGCCAGGCACCAGGGCCCTTCTGCAGATGCCACCACACGCTGTGGTTATTAGGTCCCCATGTAGCATAAGCATACACTTATTTATGACAATCACAAACAGGGAACCACAGGAAGACGGCTTTTACTATCAGACCAGTAAATTTCCACAAGTCTCAAGACAATGGCAAGATAAGGAAGCAGGCACTCAGTGGGAATGTACATTGACACAGAATCAGACAACAGGTGGCCTGTTTAGCGAGCACATGCAGCAAGTGACATACACAGAGCTATTCACTGAATAGACACACAACAAATCAGGAGGTGGGGCTGGAGAGATGGCTCAACAGTTAGGAGCACTTGTTGCTTTTACAGAGGACCCAGATTCAGGGAGATGGCTCAGAGGTTGCTCTTCCAGAGGTCGTGAGTTCAATTTCCAGTAACAGAGGACTCAGATTCAGTTCCCAGAACCCCACATGGTGTTTCCCAACCATCTATAACTCCAATTCTAGGGGATCTGACGCCCTCTTCTGACCTCTGTGTTCTGTGTGTGTGTGCATGTGTACACGTGTGTGTGTACGTGCACACACACACAAGCAAAATACTCATAAATAAAATGAAATAGATGAATATTTAAAATTAAAAAGAGCATGTATTGCTTGCTCTTCCAGAGGATCCAAATTTGGTTCCCAGCATCCATGTCAGACAGTTTACAAATTGCTTGTATCTCTAGCTCCAGGGGATCTGGCACCCTTCTCTGACCGCAATGGGTACCCATCTCACAAGCACAAGACCCCTCCACCCAACACACACACACTTAAAAACAAATCTTTTTTTTTTTTTGAGACAGGGTCTCTTTACAGAGCCCTGGCTATCCTGGAACTCTCTATGTAGACCAGGCTATCCTCAAACTCACAGAGATCCTCCTGCCTCT
The DNA here is from genome assembly GCA_004026605.1 of Ondatra zibethicus. NCBI lineage: Eukaryota > Metazoa > Chordata > Mammalia > Rodentia > Cricetidae > Ondatra > Ondatra zibethicus. The sequence goes on along the minus strand of PVIU01001478.1, from coordinate 196,433 downwards.
GTCTCCCAAGTGCTGGGATTAAAGACATGTGCCATCATGACTGGTTTAAAAAAAAAAAAAACAGAAAGTGTAAAGGACCTGTCTGTCACCTGAGCTCCGAAAGAGGAGTGAAGAAAGAGGCCTGCGTCACAGCACTGTGCGTCTATGAATCAGAAAGAAATTCTTTATTACTGACACGGAAGACACACTAAATGCTAGGAGAAAGCGTGGCGTTTACACATGCTATAAAAGGGAGCGAAATACATATGTGTTTGATGCATACAAGAATACATAAAGCCATAGCGACTCATCAGTAAGCCCCATGATTGAGACTCTAGGATGTGGGAGGAGAAAGATATTTGTTATGTGTATTACTAAATATATCTCTTCCTGTATTTTAAATTTTATACTGTATACATATATTGTCTAGTCACAATTAAATTACTTATAACAAAGAAGAAACAATAAGGTAAACAAAGTGTAGATGCCCCTAAGCCAGAAGCACCAAGAGAGGAAATACCTTGAGCTTGTTCCCAGGGTCAGAAGGGTCCACGACAAAACTTCACCCGTAGCCTGGTTCTGCCACAACTACAGCTAGGCCATCAAAGATGACGTTCAGACAGTCAAGCACTTGCTTCAGGGTGAGCCTGAGAGACACAAGAACAATGACAAAGCCTGCCACCAGGAAAATTCAGAGATAGCAATAAATGACAAGGCTCGGGCTCTTGTTCCTACAAAGACACCTAGAAGGTTCGGAGGACCCTGGCGTGCCCTGGCCACACCTTTGGGCTGGAGCTGTCACTCACAAGCCCAGCATGCACAAGGCCCTCAGCTCTATCCCCAGCTCCAGAAAAGGAAGGAGGATTACAGAAAGCCCATGGAGGCCCTGGTGACCCTGCGGATGAAGGCGTGTGGTGCTTCCAAGGGCATGGGAAGGCTCGCCAGCCCCAGCCACCCCTTTCCTGGGGTGGTCCTGATTTGGAGATGACAGAAATGCCTCAGCCCTCCTCCTTAGCCTGGTACGATCTGGTTTTATACGGGCAAAGGCTCCTCAGAGATGTTACAAGAGGAACAAGAGCCTCGGGGCCAAGTGGGACTGATGCTCAGGCCTCTCAGGCTGGCTCTGTCCAACTGTACCTCCCCTGCCCTCCCCTGCTCTGCTTCCGCACCTCTCCCAATGCCTCACTGGCCAACCCCACCCCAGTGGGATCTCATCAGACCTTCAGGCCGCAGACCAGCCCTCCACTCACACCTTCTCTTGGTCAGAGAGGCAGAACAGGTTCCTGTGTTTATCCATCTCCCTGGCAACATGAGCCTCCACAGGATGGTGTCATCCAGGTATCTAGGTTAATGTTTCCTGCCTCTCCTTAGGTACAGGTACATTCTGGCTCTCTGGGGCTGGGACCAATCTACCCCCAGTTTCTGAAATGCACAAGGCCCTCAGCTCTATCCCCAGCTCCAGAAAAGGAAGGAGGATTACAGAAAGCCCATGGAGGCCCTGGTGACCCTGCGGATGAATTATAACTGGCAAATGCCAAACTCTGTGGAACTGACTGAGAGAAATAGCGTTCCTCACATTCCCTCTCACCTGAATGCTCCCAGTCTACCCATGATCCCCTGCCTACCCATCCCTCTGAACACATCCCAAGCCCTTGCCAAGTCGAGTGGTTCCACTCCCGACCCTCCAGGTGCTTACACACTCCTGCCTCGGACCAGAGTGTGGCTGTGTGTGCTGCTCCCTTTCCACAGACATAGCTGCATTTTGTGCTCTGTTCAACTAGAACATTCTTCTCAGGCCACTTTTTAAAAACAATGCAGCTCCTGAGCAACCCCTGCCACCCTATTTTGTGGTGAGTGCTACCTTTATCGGCCCTGCCAAGAAGGTGGCCACTCATGACCTGCATCACCAGGCCTCAAGTCCTTTGTCAGAGACCCTGAAGGATGTGGGTAACGGGCAGGACAGCTTCTCTGACTGGTCCCCGCTTGGCTTCTGTGAGGGCGCTGCCTCACACTGCTGCTCCCCATGTTACTAGCCCAGACTCTGCACACTGCCCGTTGTGGCTCTTACTTGTCTCCCGTCCTCCAGGTATCCTGCTTTCCTGCCCAGGGCCGCCACCTGACACTCCGTGTGTGTCTGAGCTGTCCCTCCCCATCACATTGTAAGTGCTGGGAAGGCGAAGGCCTAGGCCCACTCTATGCTGTTTGCCAGTGTCTGTATCCATATGGTCACCCATAGAAGCTCAGTGGCTGTTTGCCAAGTGAGAGACTGGAGATGGGAAGAGTAAAATGGGGGAGGAGCTGAAGTGCTGACAGGGGAGGCAAACGTCAGGAGTGAACTACAGACCCAGAAGCTGGGTAAAAGGAAGCCCGTCTGGCACCCCATCACAACTTAAAATGGGCTTGCTTAGTCTCGGTTTGTGTATCTTGTTTTGTGTATCTACCATTGTGAATGAATTCCCTGGAGGCAGGAGCTATGTCTGTCTTGTTCACCACCGCACCCTCAGAGCTGGCACAGTGCCACCTGGCATGCACAAGAGCTCCAGATCGTGTTTGCTAATAAATGAAAGGAGGCTGAGTGACCCAGAAGAATGCAGAACTGACAGGGCACCTGACTGGCACTTGGGCCACTCTGTACTCAGGGTGGAAGTCTCTGGGAGGATCTGCAGTCTTACTGCAAGGGCACAAATGGGGTACGAAGGCTGGGAAAAGCAGGAAGCCCCAAATATTTGGGGGAGGCAGCATCACTGGCAAGGAAGGCAGCATGGCAGCTGTCTAGATGTCCATGAACAAGACCCTGGCGTGGCCTACCCAGAGTCCATGCTGCCCAGCCTGCACCCTGCCCCAAAGTCAGCAAGAGTGGTGTGGTGGGGAGAAAGGTTAAGTCAAAATAAATCTGATCATGTACTATTCCCAGCATCCGGAAGGCAGAGGCAGAAGGATCTCTGTGAGTCTGAGGTTAGCCTGGTCTACATAGAGTTCCAGGACAGCCAGATAGGACTACATGGAGAGACCCTCATTGGAGCCCAAAGGTCAGAGAGTTCAGGCCTACTCTTGCTCCTTCAAGGTTATTGAGAAACGGTTTGACCCAGAGTGTGGCTATTAACAGGATGTTTTGACCAAGGGTGTGGTTACTTGATGCTTTGGGTATTGAGAAGGTGATGACTTTGTTTGTTCCTTGCTTCTTGGTAAAGAAGTCTTTTGTCTTCCCCCTCCTCTTTGGATTGGGATCTAGAAAGCCTAGATTGGTGGATTCAGTATTCACTGGGTTGCCCTCCTGACTCTGTCCTGTGTCTCTATTTCTTTTGTGCCTTTGTTTCCTTCTGCCTAACATCTCTAATCCACATGCCCCTGCCCTGGAACAATGTATGTATGAACCTGTCGAGGCTGGACCCCGACAGACCCTATTTAAAAAAAAAATAGTATAACCAGATGGCTGGGTACAGAGAACACTACAAACTGTTGAATGCTGAGGCCAGCTGGGAGGTAATGGTTGGAGGTAGAGGAGCAGAGAACCACGTCCCTGAGGTCAGAGATGATACTTGCAGGACACTTCCTGACCGGACAAGCTCAAGGGAAAAGCCTTCAAAGGAAAGGAAGACCAAGCTGTTGAACAAGGACAGCTGGGCGTCGCCAGAAAGCAAAGGAACATCAAAGAGGAAGTAGCCACTTACTGGTCTAACAACAGAGGTTGTGGACTGACCCGGGAGCCTGAACGGCAGGGCAGGTGCTCATCACTGTTCAGGAGCTTGCTGTCTGTCCCAACAAGACTTTCCTGAACACTCCCTGAAGCTTCGTTAGTGACAGGTTCAATTGCCCACAAGACCATCAGTTCCTTCCGAGGTGAAAAGCCCCTCGATTCTTTTTTTTTTTTAAAGATTTATTCATTTATTATGTATACAACATTCCTTCCATGTATGCTTGCATGCCAGAAGAGGGCACCAGATCTCATTACAGATGGCTGTGAGCCACCATGTGGTTGCTGGGAATTGAACTCAGGACCTCTGGAAGAACAGTCAGTGCTCTTAACCTCTGAGCCATCTCTCCAGCCCAAGCCCCTCGATTCTTACCAGAGCCACTCAGCTAAAGCTACACGTCCTCACTCCCTTTGCAACTAGGAAACCCATCCTTGGGGTGGCGCAGCTTCTGGGTCTCATTCAGAAGAAAAACCAAGGTTCCCCAGACTCTTCACTCCCTGTTCCCAGGAACATACACTCAAGAAATAGCTTCTACCTCCCATCCTGTGACTGCAACCAGAACCCCAGGTGATGAAGGAACCAGGAAGAGGAGAAGCCACAATGCACAGTCTAGTCACTGCTAGCTGCACCTTTCACGGGAAGCAGATGTTTCATTTCTGTGTGGAGGGTCTGTCTGAGTGACGCTTATGTCTGTGTTTGTGTGGAGGGGCATACATATATGTGTATATTCATGTGTGCGTACGCAGGTGTGCATGTCATGTTTGAGGACAGGGTCTACATATTCCAGAATGGCCTGACAGGCTGGGGCCATGTCCAATTTCTCTTCCCACCAGTGAGCCAATCAGTATGTGGATGTGTGATGGAATCACTGAGTACATGGTACCAGTGCATTAGAGGGACAGAATCACCAACCACTGGGAGGCAAGAGTATCTAAGGGAAACAGCATGAAGTGTGGAGCAGAAGGCCTGAGTACCACTACAAAGACTGAGCAGGGCAGGTCTGTGTCTGAAGCTGCAGACCGTAGGAACATTTGCTTTAAGAACATATGTGAGGGCTGGAGAGATGGCTCAGTGGTTAAGAACACTGACATCTCTTCCAGAGGTCATGAATTCAATTCCCAGCAACTGTATAGTGGATCTTAGCCATTTATAGTGGGGATTTGATGCCCTCTTCTGGCATGCAGGTGTACCCACAGATGGAGCATCATATACATAAAATATCCTTATAAAAAGAGTCTATATGAGGGTTCGTGAGTTAGTATGTGTGAACAGAACTGTGGCTAGCAAGAGTCTTAGCTTTTATTGAGATGGGGGTGTAGTTCAGTGAAAGGGGACTTGTCTAGCATGCACAGGGCCCCAGGGTATCCCCCCCACACACACACACACGTGAGAAAAACAGGTAACTAGAACTGAATACATCTCTTGACTTCAGGGCCAGCCTCATCCACATTGTAAGATTGAGCCCAACCAGGGCTACCCAGTGAGAGACCCTGCCTCCAAAAGAAGGGGGTGGAAGAGCAGCAAGAGATGGCTCAGGGATAAGAATGATGACTGCTTTTCCTGAGAACCTTACATGGGTTCCCAGCACCCATATTTGGCAGCTCACAATCATTTTTCTTTTTTGGTTTTTCCAGACAGGGTTTCTTGAGACAGGGTTTCACTGTGTGACCCTGGCTGTCTTGGAATTTACTCTGTAGACCAGGCTAGCCTCAAGCTCAGAGATCTGCCTGCCTCTCGAGTGCAAGGACTAAAAGCGTGCACCACTGCCTGGCCCACAATTTCTTATAACTCCACCCGGGGATCCGGTGCCCTCTTCTAGACTCCAAGGGAACCTGTCCTTTGATTCTGGCATTCAGGAGGCAGAGGCAGGCAGATCTAAGTTTAAAGCTTGGTCTACTTAGGAGTTCCAGGCCACTCAGGGACACACAGTGAGTCTCCTCCTTTCACACACGCAGTGTGGAGGGAAACAGATAAATTAGAACTGACAAGATGTTAGGTGTTGGAGTTTTGTGCTTGAAATTGTATAATATAAGTGGGGCCTGAGGGCTGTGAGCATGGCTATCTAGGAAGCCTGTGCACAGCTGGTGATCACAGACTTATTTCATTCATTCTTTTTTTTTCTTGCTTATTTTTGTTCTTTGGAGACAAGGTTTCACTACGTAGCTCTGGCTGCTCTGGAACTCATTATGTAGATCAGGCTGGCCAAACTCAGAGACCCACCTGCTTCTGCCTCCCGAGCACTGGGATTAAAGGTGTGTGCCACTGCACCAGGCTTACAGACTTCTAACAGCCCAGCAGGCCCAGCAGCATAGCCACAACATGAAAGGCCACTGCACACAAAAGGAAACCGACTAAACTGGGCATGGTGGCACACACTTTGACCCCAGCACGCGGAGGCTGGGGATCTCTTTTGAGTTTGAGGCCAGCCTGGTCTACAGGGCGAGTTCCAGGCCAGGGCTACCAATGAGACTCTGTCTTTAAAACAAATAAAAAAAAAAATGTCCTGAGACAAGTGGGTCTCAGGACAACATAGAGTGAAGAAGGTCAACCAGCCTCCAAAGGTGACTTAATTTCATTGATCTGACATTACTTTAACAAATTTCAGAGATGGGGATGGAGCTCCAATGGCAGAGTGGCAAGAGAAGATGTGTGTGGTTATGAAGAGAAGCATGGTGAAGGGTGGTTCACAAGCCTGCATGACAAAGTAGATACATTCACAAAATCTTTATTATGAGGGCTCAGTGGTTAAGAGCATTGGCTGCTCTTCCAGAGAACCTGAGTTCAAGTCCCAGCAACCACATAGTGGTTCCCAACCACCTGTCATGAGATCTGGTGCCCTCTTCTGGCCTGTAGGCATACATGCAGGCATAACTCTGCATACATAATAAATTAAAATCTTTTTTTTAAAAAACAAAGTTTGTATTATGAATTGGTTACAGACTTTTCATAAATCACTTTATTTTTCCCTCTAAGACTCTCCCAACTTATAAAAAATAGAAATCTATAGATATACATTGAGAATTTTACACTTCAACACACCACCACTCAGGTCATCTCTGTTTTAAGAGCAATCACAGCTGTGCAGTTCCGTGGTCAAGGGCAGCAAGAGCCCCCCTCAGCTCACACAACATGCTCGACAGGCTTGGCTTCAGACAATGACAATGGTGCAGAAGTACAGACACAGACGTGCACGCGCTGGCTAGAAGCATCAGGAACAGCAGGGGGTGGCAGCTCCTGTTAGACCCTGGGACTGGATTCCAACTGACAGGGCCATGAGCAGCCAACTACATCACAAGCTCTCAGAATCCACACAGCACCCGGAAGTTCTAAGTCACCATGGAAATACTCCTGTTTGGACCAGAGCCAAAAAGGCTCATTTTCTCTCCACCTCTTGTTCTGTCTTCAATTCCAGACAAAGAGTTCTTTGTTTGTTTGCTTTGTTTTTTTTTTTTTCCTCCAGGCAAAAGGACCAAAGGTTCTAGGGAACAGCAAGGAACGTGGATCCCTTGCCAAGTTACTGGAAGCCAGGCATGGTGGTTCATGCCGTAATCAAAGCACGGGGCAGGAGGATCACTGAGCCTGGCATACAGTGATTTCTGGGATAGCCTGGGCTACAGAGTGAGCTCTTGTCTCAAAAACACGTGGCCCGGGGTGAGAGAGTGAGAAAGAAGAGGAGGAGGAGAAGCAGCAGTCAAGGACGACTCATCCACTCTCTGTCAGTTCCCACACGCCCCGCCACTCTTCTTCAGATTTAGTTTTCAATCCCTCTTTTCAAAACGAGCCAGACATCACCTTTCCCTGATCTTCCTTGAGCATCATGTTGCATGATTAGTGGGAAAGTGAGGGATGGTGTCTTCTCTCCAGGGAGGTGGATTCATACTTGCTTCTTGACAGGCGCATGGACTCGGCAGGCCACTCAGCCCATTCCCTCTAGCAAGTGGGGATGTGGCTTTCCACCATCAGCCGCATTTCTCAGCTAAGCCCTCAAAACCAGTCCCACCCCAGCTGCTAAGCTCTCTCCCTGGTGCCTAAAATCCACGGCTCCTCTGTCAAGTCCTGGGAGAACTAACTCTATCCTTCCCAAAAGGGTGCTCCAAGGCACACGTTCCAAGGGGGATGACCCCACTGTGCTGGTCAGAGATTCAAGGCTGCTCTGATGGTCACTGTCATTATCTTTTTTAACCCATGTACTCCTAGCTCCTGCCGGCCCCAGATCAGAGCTGCAGCATGGGTCTGTTTCCAACATGATGAGGGATACAAAGCCACTGTCTACCTGCTCAGCAGGGATCTCGCAGCCCAGGTGGAGAGAGAAGTGAGAATAAGGTTCTGGGCTGTAAATCAATGCCATGATTCTTGTGGGTCAATGAGGGGATCCAGGTGCTCTGGAAGACACACTTGGCAGTCTTCCTGGCAGGGCACAGAGCAGTGGACCCTTTCCTTCCTAACAATTTCCCTGGCCCTCCAGGTTTCAAAGGAATCAAGTCCTGTGATGAATTAATGAAGTCACCAGCAGACTTCGGCCTGTTTGCAAACAGGGTTGCCTTCATAGAAGGCTATTGCTAAAAAGACACAGCCCAGGCAAGGCCAAAAGGGCGCCACCTTCTTCTTCCCTCTGATCTCAGGCCCCAGGAAAGCGGTGTCCTCTCCCTTACAGGGCAGCTTCCTTCTCAGCTCATGAGAGGGACCTAGAGAGAAGAAGAACCAGAGAGCCTGCCCCGGGGCCCCTCTCACTCTCCCAGGGGAGCGCAGCTCTGGGCTCACAGGGTTGCCTTGGCACAGGCACTGAAGTGCAGCAGGTGCACGTGGAGCCGCGGAGAGAGGCCGAGGAGATGGCTGCCCCCTGCCCTAGGAGTGCTCGCCAAGCTCGCCCGCTGGGGAGCCTACGCCTACCAAAGAGCAGACAAGCAGACCGGAGCAGGCTCTGGACCCCAGCCTCCAACTCACTTCTTCCTGCGGATCTTGGGCTTCTTCACAGGGCGCAGATACGGGTTATCGATGATGCTCTCCTCCCCGTTCCGGCTGCCAGACAAGGAGGAGTTCTGCTGCAGGACAGAAGCGTTTTCCTTCTCAGCTCCGGAGCCATCCTTTGAGCAAAAGCCGAAATAAAGCAGAGGACCAGTGGCATGAGGAAAGAGACTGTGCCCATAGCAAGAGCCAGCTTTGGTGTCTCTACTGAGAAATGAGAAGACGGAGCCACTGTCTTTCCAGGGTGGCCATCTCTGGCCCAGGCTCAATGAGACCTGGGTAGTGGCTGGCTCTACAGGGAGCTGACAAAGTGGGGTTCTCCAGGGTCCTGACTCTTCAGAAGGTGGGGCATGAGATAATGGAGGCCTGGGAGTGAGGGCTAGAATTTACACGCTTCAGGGAGGAAGCCTAACCCGATGCGGTAACAGAAGGAAGTGACCATCGGTACCTTGGAGTAAGAGACACAGAGCCAAAACAAACGAGGGCACAGGATAGCTCTCCTAGGCCCAAACTAACGTAAGTCCTAACACATTTCTCTGAAATCTCTCATTTCTGGCACTTGGAACAAGGGACCAATGACTGTATTCCAGCATATTCCAGAAGTGAAGGCAAAGCAGAGTCTGCAGATCCCACATGTACACACTGTCAATGAGGCCTGTGACCTGTCAACCAGGCTCTTTATTAGTGTCCTGGATATATGGGTAATTGATCCTCCTTTCCTTATTAATACTTATACTCTCCTTTATTTTCCATACTCTTTGCCTTTATTTTTGTACTTCTTTAAAGTGAGCAGTGGCAGCAGGGTCAGGACATGAAATTTCACACCAAAAATCTGACGTGGCCATGGTGGCCTAGCGACCAGGAGCTGAACCGGCAACGCCACAGGTGACACGCCAAGGGTTCCCTGGAGGAACCGAGAGCCTCAGACCCCAACTAGCAGTGGCTGCTGTCACTGTGATACTGTGAACAGAGGATTCCTCTCAGGAGATAGTTGGCTTCGGGCTTACTGGGCCTGAAGACTCTGGATGGCTTCTAGAGGTTTTGCTACATATCCATACCACCCCATTAACTCTGTTCTCCCCAAAAAGCCATTTTCCTGTAGAATACATGTGCTTGATTCATCCCACACTCAAACTAAACCCAACGAGTGGACCTACAGCCATCAGAGTCCCTCTTCAAAACAACTGCCACAAGGCCACCTGCGCTCATGTGGGACCAGGTGTAGGGGAAGTCTGTGAGGACACCCAGCTCCTGGCCTGCCTCAGTGCTTTTTGTTGTTGTTGTTTTGTTTTGTTTTTCAAGACAGGGTTTCCCTATGTAACAGCCCTGGCTGTTCTGGAACTCCTTCTGTAGACCAGGCTGGCCTTGAGATCCTCCTGCCTCTGCCTCCTGAGTGCTGGGACTGAAGGTGCTGCCTCAGTTCGTAAGGGTGTAACAGAGGGTCACCTATCACTCCCTCAGTTGACCACTGCTCCACATCCAACTCCACCAGTGCTCAGAGGCCACTTAGACTGCGCCTTACACACGTCCTCAGGTAACAGTGAGGGTGACGTGAAGGACTGAAGGGTTGGCTCCAGCTCCCACAAAGGTAGGATGCTGGACAGCTGTGGAAAGGCTGTCATACTCTAGCCCCCTTCAGGCAGCTTTAAGACAGGAAGTAAAGCATCCAATTGACTTAGCTACTTGTAGAAAAAGTGAGGGGTTTGTCACAAGTTCCTTGGGCACGGCTGGCGGACACCAACAACCCTACCTGTCTCACGACTGTCCATTCCGCTTCTAAGCCAACAGCTCCAAGTCCGACTCCAACCACGTCCTCTCTCACCACCAGTTCCCTGTTCAGACTCCCAGCTGCTTGCTTGCCAGCATCATAGAAGCATTCCATAGGCACCTCACATTCAATGTGCCTCAGCTTCCTCAGGTACCCTACCCCTAGTCCTCCCACTGTGGTGACAATGACCATCCTTCAGGTGCTTGAGCAGTGAGTTCTGCAATCCCACCTGCTTCTTTTCTGTCATCTGTTAGAGCATCCTCTTGGCTTTACCTATCAATGCAACCAGACCATTTCCACATTCCCTGCTGTGCGTACCTGAGAAGGACCCACATCTATCCCTGGCCTCCATCACTGCGGCAGCTTCCTAAGAGAGCAGCATTCCCTCAGGCTTGCTCGCGCCTCAGCCACTGCTGATGCTTCCAGAAGTTCAGAAATGTCCGTCCTTGGCTCCACGCCAAGGAACTTGTCTCACCCAGCTCTTGAAACAGCTGGTCCCATTAGACTGGCCCTTCCTCTCCCGTCCCTGCCCTGGCTCTCCATCCCAAATGCTGGTATTTCTCAGGTCCTCTGCACCAGCCGTTACTTCTATAAGGACCCTCTTGCCCAGAGAGTGGCATAGCTCCCCTCCTCTCTCCCCTCATGTCTCTCGCTTGCTGGTCCACCCTGAGTGTGCTACTACTGAGAAGCAAAGCCTCCATCTCACCATGTACTGTTCTGTCCATGGCACTCTCATCTTCAATACTGAGCGATGACGTCACAGATTAGGTTTAATTCCTTCTCCCACTGCACATACTGGCTCTCAAAGGCAGAGATTTTATCTATGGGGTCACTGCTTTCCTCCGCAGCCAGAACAGTGTCTGACAATGGTCACTGCAAAACGGGTGCTCACTGAGTGGATGACTGGTACGGTTTCTCATCCAGGAGTAAAAGTTAAACTTCTGGTTGCACCAGAGCACTAGTCCAAATGTAGGAGAGAACAAAAAACAATTAACCACTCTAAAACTAATGGTTCTTTATGTTTAGGACCTGGAGAAAGAGGCCAAGGTTAAAGTGCCCCATAGCAAGAGTCCCTGAAAGACACACTGTCATGAGGAGATGAGAGGACAGTTTAAAACTGGTCACTGAGTGAAGCGTGATTGTGTGCCCTGCTACAATCCCAGCATCTGGCAGGGGAGGCAGGATCGGGATTCTTTTTTTTTTTTTGGTTTTTCAAGACAGGATTTCTCTGTAGCTTTAGAGCCTGTCCTGGAACTAGTTCTATAGACCAGGCTGGCCTCGAACTCACTCACAGAGATCCACCTGCCTCTGCCTCCCGAGTGCTGGGATTAAAGGCATGCACCACCACCGCCCGGTTAGGATCGGGATTCTTAACACATAATTACATTTTGCAGGCCACCAGAATATAACAAGTCCAAATAACTGTCTTTTTTTCAAAAATATACTTTGTATAGAAGAGTGTATGGCTGTACAGTTTGAAACAGCAGAGGGGTACAAGTTAGCTTGCTCTATTAGCTTGTTCCACCTCAGGCTGGCCTTATAGATGCTATGCCCAGTGCCTGGAAACTCCACCCTGAGTCACATTCAGGCATTGGTCTCTTCAGGTCTTGACTCAAATGGCACCTTCTAATTCTTCCACCCCTTCCACAGCTCTACCCTGGACCTTTAGCTCCCTGAGTGCGGGCTTTGCTGGCCTTGCCTTCTATGACTTTCCCAGCACTTGGAACAGGGTCTGGACCTGCAGTGCTCATCAACATTTGCTAAACGGGCGACTCCCCAAGATATGTCTCTCGGATAGAGACTGGTCATACAGGCCCATCATGCAAGCTCCTACCAGATAGCCAGAAACCTGGGATAGACCTAGGGGCAGTTCAGTTCCCAGGGGCAGGAGCCTAGTGTAGGATAGACTGTTTTGGGGTACTGTGAAGCAGGCAGAAGGGGTGAACCCACCGTGCTGATATGAAGAGCGATGTTCTCTGTGTCTGTCTGCTCATCCTGTTCCGAGGAGTCTGTCTCTTCCATCTGCTGGATCTCCAGCTCAGAGGGAAGCAAGGCTGTGAGGTAGGGGATGGTGAAAGGTCTGGCAGCAATCACTGGGAATTGGAAGAGAGAGACATGACTTTGTCAAGCAGCCAGAGGGAGCCAGGTATGAATGCTGCCCAGTGACCATTACCTCGAGCTAGTTAATTCCCCTTTCCCACAAGCTTCTACGTTCTGCAAAGGCAAAGCTAAGGATTGCTAACTCACAGGTCTGGATGGGTTGCCTAAGGTGATGTGTGGGAAATGGTTAGCACCTAGTGACCTTCAGCCACAATGACTGCAGAGCCAGGCACACAGCAGGCACTGAGTGGAAGCTTACTGAATGGCTACACCAAGCTCCCCATTCACCTCTGCTTAACCCAAGGTCCCCTATGGAGGTGACTGACTTGGTCAACAAAGCCTAAATGAGATGTAACCCAAAAAAGGACGCTGAGAGGCAACTGGCTGCAGATGCCAGTGTCCCTCCTACCAGCTGGTCAATCACTTCTACAGGAGACTCGGCTGCCCAGGGCTCAGCCACCAGTGAGGTAACCTAAACTCACTGCCTTGAGCAGCCAACAGTTCGGAATAGTCTCTTGGGGCCTGGAGGAAGGATTCAGAGATCTGCAGAATATACTGCACTAGAGAAAAACACGACAGCTCACTCATCTCTCCCCACCACAGAGAAAAAGGAAAGAGGGTGTGATTATCTCAAATAACGAGGCAGGGCTCCCACAGGGGGTGACTCTCACAGGGGAAAGTGCTGACATCATCCTTGAAAAGACTCTGGGTCTCGCCCGTCTTGGCCATGAAACGGGTGAGGGCTCGCTCCACGTCTCGCCTCTGAGATGCAGCCTTCTCTCGCAGGACCTGGTAGTCAGACACCGGTTCACGGTATGTCTAGAACAACAGAGACACCAGGCTGAGCCTATGACGCCTTCAATCTCCACAGGCCCTGTCTTGCTGCAGCTGTGTCCTTCTGAGAACACGACCTGCTAACTAACATAGAGTGAAGCTATGTGAAGAGTGGCATCCGGAAGAAAGCAGAGTAAGCATCTCAGCTAACAAAAGTGCAAATATTTACCACATAGTGCACCATGGCAGCCAGCTGTAGGTGTAAGACACAGATCCTCAAGGAAGACAAGGAGCCCCAAGGAGCCCTGACAGGGAGCTCTGGTCCACCAGAGTAACTTGGCATCCTACAGTGTATGAGTGGCGGCATTTGTTTTCAACCCACCCTCTCCAAACTGACACACTGGTCCAAAAGGTTCCCTCGAGAATTATAGACTATTGGTGTGGTGGCACGTGCCTTTAATCTAATCACCTGTGAGGCAGACGTAGGCAGATCTCAGTGAGGTCAAGGCCAGCCTGGTCTAACAAAGGTGAGGGAGGGAGGAAGAGAGAGGGAGAGAGGGATGGAGGGAAGTAGAGGGAAAAAGAAGAGAGGAAAGGAGGGAGGGGTAGAAGGGAAATGAAGCAAAGACTGGGGGAGGGCGGCCCTGCAGACAGTGGCGTTCATCAAGCCTGACAACCTGAGCCTCATCCTTGGAACCATGTGGCATAAAAGCAAAGCAACTCCCTCATGTTCTCTGATCTCCACACATCCCTGCACACCACACACACACAATGTGGGTGACTGCCCGCCCTCACAGAGAAATGAAATAAATGTCATTTTTTAAAAAGGAAAGAAAAACAGACTAAGGCTGTTACTGTAAATACCACTGAGACGGCCAAGGACAGGCAACTCCTCTCAGTTGGTGCCTTGTTGGCCATCTCTGGGGAAATGCTCGAGAACCCGTAAGAATGAGAAGATTGTCAAATGTCCTAAACTGTAATGTCAGGGATGACATTTAACACTGACCAAAACAGCTCTTCATGACAGAAAGGCAGGGTTTTCCTTCTAAAGACTTCTCAAGGTCTGGAGAGTTGGCACAGAGGTTAAAAGCACTTTGTTCTTGTAAAGGACCTGGGTTCAAGTCCCAGCCCCACAGGGAGGCTCACCACTTTCTCAGGCATCAGGCATGTATGTGATACACAGACATACATGCAGGCAAAAACATCATATACACAAAATAAATCTAAAAATTAAAATAAAATAAGGTTTTTCAAAGATTTCCCTTGGTGTAGGAGGTCCTTCTGTCTATATGTTGCTTTTATTGGTTAATGGATAAAGAAACTGCTTTGGACCTATAGCAGGACAGAACTTAGGTAGGCGGGGAAGATGGAACTGAATGCTGGGAAGAAGAAGGCAGAGTTGGAGAGATGCCATGGAGCCGCCAGAATCAGACATGCCAAATCATTGCTGGTAAGCCACTGCCACGTGGCGATATGCAGATTAATAGAAATGAGTTAAATTAATGTAAGAGTTAGCCAATAAGAAGCTAGAGCTAATGGGCCAAGCAGTGTTTTAATTAATATAGTTTCTGTGTGGTTATTTTGGTTCTGGGCAGCCGGGACAAACAAGTGGCCTCCTCCTCCATCCCCCACCCCCAGTCTTCTAGTACTAGAATTATAAGTATGTACCACCCCACCTGGCCTAAGCGGCTTATTTTTAAGATGTATTTTATTGTGTATATGTTGGGGGGTGGTGGGTATTAGTATTGTTTGTACAGGTGCCTAAGGAGGTCAGAGGCATTGGATTCCCCAGAGCTGGAGTTCCAGACGGGTGTGAGACACCTACTGTAGGTGCTAGGAGCCACACTTGGGTCCTCTGGAAGAGTAGAGTGTGTTCTTACCACTGAGCCATCTCTCTAGCCTCGCACAGAGCTTTAAAAGGAAGCACTTGTGAACATGGTTACTGTTTCGACAGTCCGCTGAATTGTGTCATCTACAGTCTTCCTTATCTATACTCACACATAGGAACGGAATTTCCTGACAAGTCTAAAATCATCCTAAAATGAAAATCAGATATAGAATATGTGCATTAAAAACAGAATCTGGGCATAATGGTACATAGCTGTAATGTACATAGCTGCACTGGGGAGACAACAGGCAGAATAATGACTATAAGTTCAAGGCCAGGCTCATCTACAGAATGAGTTTCAAGCCAGCCTGTAGTGAGTTTTAGGCCAGTCAGGGTTACAAAATGACACCCTGAATCAACCTATCTATCTATCTATCTATCTATCTATCTATCTATCTATCTATTTTGGTTTTTTTGAGGCAGGGTTTCTCTTTAGCTTTGGAGTCTATCCTGGAACTCACTCTGTAGACCAGGCTGGCCTCGAACTCACAGAGATCTGTCTGCCTCTGCCTTCTGAGTGCTGGGATTAAAGGCATATGCCACTATCACCTGGCGAAATTAAAAATTTAATTTTTAAATAAAAAACTTTTTTATCTATTTTATGTGTGTGTGATGAGAGTTCAACTTCTGTTTTTTATAATTTATTTATTTTTTAATTTTATGTTCACTGATGTTTTGCCTACATGTAGGTTTGTGTGAGAATATTGGGTCCCCTGGAACCAGAGTTATAGACAGCCATGAGCTGCCATGTGGTTGCTGGGAATTGAACCTGGGTCCTCTGGAAGAACAGCCAGTGCTCTTAACCTCTGAGCCATCTCTCCAGCCCCTAGGCCAAGTGTTTTGTCACTGAGCTACTACCCTAGGCCCTAGCTTTGAAGATTTTATTTTATTTATTAATGTGTGAGTGAAGGTAGGAGAAGAAGGAATAGAGAAGGGGCGAGAGAGAGAAATGCTCACATCCATGCAAGTACCTATAAAGGCCAGAAAAGGATGGCAAATCCCCTGGAAGTCAACTGCCCAACATGGGTACGGGGAATTGAACTCTGTTCCTCTGAAAGAGCAGCAAGCACTCTTAAATGCTGAGCCATCTCTCTAGCCCTGTTTTTGTTTGAGACAGGGATTCACTAGCCCTGGCTGTCCTGGGATGCAATAGAGATCCTCCTGCCTCTGCCTCCCAAATGCTATGATTAAAGACCTGTGCCAGCACACCTAGTCACAGGTTCTGGATGTAACTTTTTCAACGAGGAGAACTATTAAAGAATTTAAAGTGCCCAGGTGGCTTTAACTCCAGCACTTGGGAGACAGAGGAAGGAGGATCTCTAGGACTTCAGGGAATCAGAGTGCGTTCAGGGACAGTCAGAGCTGTTACAAAGAAAAACCCTGCCCCACCCCCAAAAAAGAATTAAAGTAAACTGACCTAAAGATTAAATTGCAATTTCATATCCTAGACCAACATTTCAGAAAGAAAAGCAGAGGTAACAGTAAGGCTCCCACTCAAACGGTCACAGGGCTTTTTCTGGACTTTTTTTTTTTTAAATAAGGGTGAGGTTATTTTTTAATGTATGTTATTTGTAGCAGGCAAAGTGATAATATTCATATGTACAGCATTTGATGCGGGTGTAATGAGACACACTTGTTATCTCAGCACTTCAGAGGGAGAGGCAGAAGGTCCTGGAATTTGAAGTCAGCTTTAACTACATACTGAATTGGAGGCCAACCTGAGCTGTCTGAGACTCAATCTCTGACACCAACACTAAAAGGAGCTCCTTACATTATTTTACCGTCAGGACGCACTAACATGCTATAAAGGGTATGAGCACTAGGAACAGAACTGTATTCCCATAAAAAACGTTTAGATATAGTCACTCCTAACTCCTGGCATCTCAGGTGACCTTATTTGGCAACAAGTCACCAAAGATGTCATCAATTAGAACGAAGTCATGAAGGACAAATGATGTCCTTAAGGGAAGACAAAATATTTTAAACTGTAGAGGTAGAAAGCCAGCACCACGCAGAGACAGGAAGACGGGAGTGACACACCTATAAACCGAGAAATGCTGGCACGTCCTTGACTAGGGCAAGGTGAACAGATTCCCTTACAGGTTTTAGAGGGAGCATGGCCCTGATAACACCTTAATTTTGAACTTCTGACCCGTAGGCCTATGAAATAATATATTTGTATCGCTCTAGGTCATCTACTTTGTAGCACTTTGTCACAGCAGCCCCAGGACAATCTGAGAGACTGCAGTCCAGAGCAACAGCTGTATCAATTCCTTCCCTGAACCCTGACTCTTTTCTAGACAGCAGCTCAGTCCGTGGTCCAGGCTGGCCTCACACCCATGGCAACCCTTCTGCCACAGGCTTTCAGCGCTGGGACTACAGGGCTGAGCCATCATGTCCAATAACAAGGTTGCTTCTCTCTAGGGAAAGTCGCTTGAGAACTGAATGGCACTTCCAGCAGGAACTTGTCATCAGCTGCGGTTACATTACTCACCGGAGTTTTGATGTAGGTGTGGGGATCCGGAAACTCAGGAAAATGGCTGGGGATGTGTGGTGGGTGGGGCCGGTTCTGCCCTGCAGTGAGGGCCTTGGGTGTCACTGGCTGATTGGTCACCGGAGCTGCAACAGAATCACAACTGGTTACTTCTCCAACCCCTGCATTCTACAGACAACAGTCCCTGTTCAAACCCCTTCCTGTCACTGGACCATGACTAAGCACCTTGTTCTTCACTGATAAAAGGCCTTTCATAACCTTTTTAGATCAGCACACAATGACCTGCCTTGCCAAGTAATCTTGCTTGATATTTCAATCTGTGACAATCTGTCTGTAAGCCCCTTGCATCAACAGAAGAGTGGCTGTCACCAAAGCCACTACATAAAAGAACATGCTGAAATTCATTAAGGGAATTAAATAGGCTGCTGGCTATCTTTCCAGAGACCGTGAGGGCACTAGGAACAGTGTTCAGTGCAGCATTTACTCAGCATGCAGGAGGCCCTGGGGTCCAATTCCCAGCACACACACACTGTTCAGAGACCCCAAATAACAAATACTGAGCTGGAGGAAGTGTGGGCTTAACAATTATGGGATGGGAAGAAAAATGGTGCTTCCCATTGCTTCTCTCCAATGCAGGTGGCAAGATGGTTCAGTGGGGAAAGATGCTTGCGACCAAGCCAATCGCCAGGACCCACACGGTGGAGGGAGACAGCCTCACAAACTTTCCTGAAAGTCACAGTAAACAGATGCAGTATCTAAAAAGATGCCAATGCAAAAGAGTGACTTTAAAAGACAAATACAGCAATTCACCCCAAGTCCTAAAGCTAAAGCAGTTACTCCTTACTTAGCTAAAGGGACCTACTTATCTAAAGCAGAACTAACCTTTCCAACAGGGATACATTAGACATAGTTTAGACTTCTTCTGTTTGCTTGTGTGTTGAGCCGGCGCCCTGCCTGTGTAGCTCAGGCTAGCTTACCCTCATTATGCATCCCCAGTGCACTAGAGCTCTTGAGCGCCCTCGCCCTCACGAGCAGCCACCCAGGAGCAGCAGTTTGGATGGTGCAAGCCACAAAACTGCCTTTGAAACATGAAAGCAATGACAGGTAAGTGGGTACAGCTGCACGCCTATGGAACTTTATTCACAAAAGCAAGCAGTGGACTGACCACATTTTGCCCACAGACCATAGTTTGCCAACTCTGATCTACAGAAGCAAGAACTTTTATAGTCTTCTTGTATCACCATTTTCTCTTCAGGGCTGTAGTACAAAAGCAGGAGCTCAGAAACGGTTTAGCTGTGTGGTGACGAAGCTTCACACTGTAATACCACTGCCCAGATCAAATCAGGCTGTGGGTAGTTAACCCCTCCCAAAGCCTGGAAGGGAGCCTGCAACAAGAACAGCTGCCACTCTGAGGTCTGCCCTATCTCCAACACCTGAGTACTCACTAAGTGCCTGGGTTCAAAAGCCACTTACGTGCAGTGATGACCATCCTCTGAGACCGTTTTGCATAAGCAGGAAGAGTGTCCACATTGAACCCTAGTGACAAGAAAGCCAATCACTGCCTAGGCCCGTGAATACAAAAGGGATGTTCACAGTGGGGAAAGGGGGCTTAAGCTTCCAACTTAGCCACAATTCTGCCCTTAAAAGAAGCTCCAGCAGAGTCCCCGAACAAGGACTTAGGGGGTCTGTGAGATGTGTTAAAGGGTCCCTTCCTCTTAACTTGCTAAGCTAAAAGCAGATCAAGGGAAACAGGAGGGAATCCATGAACACCCAGCAGACATCCCAACCGCCAGGCTTTCCTCCCTCCCTAGTGGCCCCAACTCAGAGATGAGAAAGCAGGAGATGCTGGAGATGCACTCACCCATTTCAACCAGTGTGACCACGATATCTGACAGTGTGGGCTGGGTCCTGGCTGTGTGCTCGCAGTAAGACTTGGCACTTCTCCCGATTTCTGAGATGTCTACAAGGGTCAAAGGCCACAGTTCCTCCCAAATTCAACGGTGAGTCACAGTTCTACTCTACATATACACCCCATGAGAAAAGGCAGGGCTCAAACAGGCACCGGGTACACTCACACAGGGCAGCCCAAATTCTCAACAGTCAGAAGGTGGGAAGGAGTCTCTCCACTGACAATGAGTGGATAAACCAGCTGGGGCACACACATCACACAGAGCACTTTTGTTTGTTCTGACAGGTTTCCATATGGCCTCAAACTCTATGGGGAGCAGAAACTAGACCTGACCAGCTGTTCTGGCCTCTACCTCCCAAGGGCTAGGGTTATAGTATGCCCACCCTATCCAGCTCTACAACAGAGTATGTATTCAGCCCTCAAAAGGAATGAAATTCTTCAAAAGGAATGAAATCTATAACATGGATAAACTTTGAAACACTATGTTAAATCAAATAAGCCAGGCACAAAAATGACAAATATTTTCAGATTCCATTTATCTGAAGTAAAGAGAAAAAGCAAATAAAAAGCAAAATCAAAATGGCTCAATGGTAAAAGTATTTACTGCCAATGATTGGAGTTCCATCTCTGGGTTTCATAGGATGGAAGGAGCAAACTGATTCCCACAAGTTATCCTATGACCTCCATATCTGTGCTATGGCAAGCACAGTCCCCACCATACACACAACTAATAAGAGTAATTTTTAAAAGGATGATATATATACATGTGGTGGTTTGAAAGAAAATGGCTCCCAAATGGAGTGGCACTATTAGGTGTGACTTTGTTGGGGTAGGAATGGCCTTGTTGGAAAAAGTGTGTGGGGGTGGGCTCTGAGGTCTCCTATGCTCAAGCTACTCCCAGTGTCGCAGTCCATGTCCTGTGCCTGCATTATCAAGACATAGCTAGCACCATCATGTCTGCCGGCATGCCACCATGCTCCCAGCCACAACCATAATGGACTGAACCTCTGAGACTTTAAGTGACCCCAATTAAATGCTTTCCTTTATAAAAGATGCCGTGGCACAGCACTGTGAGTGCACGCTTAATGTCAATGATTAAATGACCATGATTAAAATGAGAATATTGCTACATATCTTTTTTGTTTGTTTGTTGTTGTTGTTTTGGTTTTTCGAGACAGGGTTTCCCTGTAGTTTTTTGAGCCTGTCCTGGAACTAGCTCTTGTAGACCAGGCTGGCCTCGAACTCACAGAGATCCGCCTCTCTCTGCCTCCTGAGTGCTGGGATTAAAGGCATGTGCTACCACCACCCAGTGCTACATATCTCTTACCACACATACAAACATCAAAACAAACAGGTCTTATGCTACAATGGACAATTTTTTTTCTTCCATCTGAAGGTAAGCCTCAGCCTTCCCCGAAAAGGGGAGCAGTATCTAAGATGAGAGTTTCTGAAGCTGGGCCCCACAAATGAGAAAGAACGCAGTATTTCTTGGTACTCACAGCTCTGCAGCATCTCTGTTAATGTTTCCACGGATGCTTTCTCCGCGCTCTCAAATCCTGCCTCTGTCAGCAAGGAGCTCACAACCACTTGCAGAGTCCTCCTCCGGGCCAGATGGTAATTATCAGCAGGGTTAGTGGACTGCTTACTTCCTGGTCTCTGGGAAGCAGAAGCCCACAAAGAGTAGACTTTTTACCACTAGGCAAGGATGAAACCACAGAGTTCACACACCATCAATGGCAAACAGAAGTTTCACTAGGTAGTTCACTCAAGCTGGCCTGTTGCTACATGTGTAGCCTAGGGCCACATTGCCGTCCTCTAACTCCCACCTCCTAAACATACAAACTACAGGTGTGTAGCAACTTTTGCCTGGCTAGCAAAAGTTCTCCTGCTAAATATTTATAAGTGTTTAATACTTAGAATTACAGATCTCACCAAGTGAGTAATAACTGAGCATCCAAATCCAGAGGCTTCCAATAAGATAAACACTACTTGCTAAAAAAAAAAAAAATTACGTGTAGATAGGTGTGTGGTGTGTGTATGTGTGTTCATGTGAGTGCAAATGTTTCCAGAAGCCTGGAGAGAGCGTCGGATTCCATTATGCTGGAGTTACAGGTGGTTGAGAACCGACCCACCGAACTCAAGTGTTCTGGAAGAGCACCTGCAGGTCTTAACCACTAAGCCATCTCTCTAGCCCCTTCACTTCTTTCTAGA
Source organism: Ondatra zibethicus (assembly GCA_004026605.1). Taxonomy (NCBI): domain Eukaryota; kingdom Metazoa; phylum Chordata; class Mammalia; order Rodentia; family Cricetidae; genus Ondatra; species Ondatra zibethicus. The sequence goes on along the minus strand of PVIU01001478.1, from coordinate 174,650 downwards.
GCAAATTATCAGAATATATACACAAGCCGGGTAGTGGTGGTGCACACCTTCAATGCCAGCACTCGTGAGGCCGAGGCAGGTGGCTCTGTGTGTCAGCCTGGTCTACAGAGCGAATTCCAGGTAGCCAGGGCTGTTCCACAGAGAAATCCTGTCTTAGGGGGGAAAAAAAGACCAAAAAATAAAATAAAAAAGGAGAACATATACACGAATTATGAGATTGGACGAATAAATCTACTGTCTTTTGTTCCATCCACACCACATCATTAACACGGAAAATGAAAACAGTAACAACACAGGACGCAGAGGAGGGCTGAAGTAACCTCAAAGAAAGGTTAGGGCCAGTAAGAGGGTGAAAACAGCCTCTTCAGACCAATCAGAAGGCGTTCCGGGTTCCCACCCTCACCAGGAAGAAGCCAATCACGTCTCAAGTGCACCAATTTAGGAGGCCGCCGCCAAGTCTCAAGCAGCGGGGCACGCATTTAGCCAGGAAAACTTTACAACCATCAGATCTCAGAATGGCTTTGGGTTTCTCGGTCCGATATTGTGGCCCAAACCATGGAAAAGATCCAGAAGATCCAAATCCTCTCGGCTTTACGCCGCGCCTCTCCACCCTTACCGTTCCGGAGCCACCAGGCCCGGCCGCCGTGTCAGCCATCTTGCTATCCCGTAGTGCGCGTGAGCGCGGGGCATGATGGGACTTGTAGTTGGGGGTGGGAAGGTGGCGAAAGGCGGGGCCATAGGTGCCCCGCCTCGCGGAAAAGCTCTAAGAAATGTGGGGGGCGGGAAGGGATAGGTCGGACCACCCCAGCTCATGTGATTCTGTGTGAGCCAAGCTTTCGTGGACCTTTCAGCGCTATGGCAATGGCTCTGGAAAACACTCTGTGGGTTACACCGAGTTAAAAGGAATCTTTTTTGGCTAGAAGCCCGCCATCTATAATCCTACCATTTTGAGACTGAGCCTGAGGATCTGGAATTCCAGGCCAGTTTGGGACTATGTAAGGAGACCTTTAGGAGTGGTTCACAACTGCCTGTGACTTCAGCTCCAAGGTGATCTGATATCCTCTTCTGGCGTTTGGGGGTATTCACTTGTACAAAAATACACACACACACAAATACAATAATAAAATTAAGTGCTTTTCTTAAAAATGCATGCATTTATTTGATGTGTATGACCTTTTTGTCTGCATGTATCTCTGTGAACCTCTTGCATGCCTGGTGCCAGAGAAGGCCAGAAAAGGACTTTGCGTAGCTTAGAACTGGAGTTGCAGACTGTTGTGAGCTGCCAGGTAGGTGCTGGGAATTGAATCCTGGAAGAGAACCGCTTTGCCGCAACATCTCTCCAGTCCTTAAAGGCACGTCTGAAAAGACTCTAGAGGCTGGCCGGGCAGTGGTGGTGCACGCCTTTAATCCCAGCACTTGGGAGGCAGAGGCAGGTGGATCTCTGTGAGTTTGAGGCCAGCCTGGTCTACAAGAGCTAGTTCCAGGACAGGCTCCAAAGCCACAAAGTAACCCTGTCTCGAAAAACCAAAAAAAAAAACCAAAACAAAACAAAAAAACCACAAAGACTGTAGAGGCTGAACACATTAGCAGGGCTTTCTCAGCTTAGCTGATTTTTTAGCTAGCTGGGCCAGCCCAATTCCAGTGACCTCACTCTCTCAGAGAGGGCCTTTGTACTGGTTGTTTTGTGTGAGCCTTTGCTGCATGTAGCCTGGCTGGTCTCAGACTTGCTACATAGCTGAGGATGACTTTGAACACTGTGGTGGTTTGAATATGAATGAGCCACGTAGGTTCATATATTTGAATGCTTAGTCACCAGGGAGCAGCATTGTTTGAGAAGTATTAGGAGGTGTGGTCTTGTTGGAAGATGTGTCAAACTGCGGGTGGGCTTGGAGGTTTCAAAAGCCCACACCTGGCTTAGTGCTTCCCTCTCTCCCCTCCCCCATCGCCCCCCTTCTCTTTCTCTCTGCCTGCAGATCAGATGTAGCGTAGTGTTTTCACCCTCAGTTACGCTGCCATGCTCCCCACCAGTGGGGATGACTGTGGACCAACCCTCTAAACCTGTAAGCAAGCCCCCAATTAAATGCTTTCTTTTATAAAGTTGTTGTGGTCATGGTATCTCTTCACAGCAATAGAACAGTGATGAAGACAGACATCCTCCCCTAATTATCCTACCCATACCTTCTCCAGAGTGCTGGGGTTACCGGAATCTACCACATTCTCCATTTACGCAGTGCTGGGGGAACTCAGGGTTTTCTTACACGCTAGGCAACTACTCTGCCAGCTGAAGCTTTAGTCTTATTACCGAGCTCCTTGCGGCAATTCCCAGCATGGTCGTCTCTAGCCCTCAGCCTGCAACAGCTAAGTGAACAAGGAAGCTTGTCTCTTGTCTCTCTGACTTCCAGTATGTTGAGTCCATGTTACCAACATCAGCCTCTCTGGCCTGGAAATTCCTCAGGAGAGACCTTGCCCCTTCTCATCCCTTCTGATCGGGGGTGGGGGGGTGGGGGGGTAAGGGGGGTTGGGAGGGGTGGGGGGCGGGGAGCCTGGCCAGATGAAATCACTGAGCTTGAGTCCTCACACTTGTTAGCCAGTTATCAGACTCTGGCCACATTATCTAACCTCACTGTGCCTCAGTTTCCCTGCGTGATAACTGGGAGTGGGGTGAGATAACAGGTGTTGCAGTGCCTGGCTGTGTGGTAAGAGTTAAGAACTCAGACCTGCTGTTTACTTCCTGAGTAACGTGCATCACGAATTGCAGATGCCCAGAAGGCATCCTCTGGAGTGTGTACACCTGAACCTGGCAAAGCGGCACCCGCGCCCCCCTCCCACCACCACTACCTGGGGCTGAGGATCAGGTCTGTAGACCCCCGGTGGAGTACAGATTAGAGCTGGATAAGCCTCTCCTGTCTGCTCTGGGGGTGTCAGGGACCAAACCCTAGCAGAGCGCAGCACCCAGCTCCTTTGTCTCGCCCGCCCCCTCGTCCCCACTTCCTGCCCAGCTTCTAGCTAGTGATCTGCGACGCGGTGCAGACTTTGTAAACATGCCGCGCCTGTGGGATGGACACTCGCTCTGTTTGGGTGTTGCGGAGTGCACGCCCCTGTCCTCTCCGTGGCGGGCCGCTGTGATCACTCCTACTGCCCAAAAACAGACGTCCAGCAGCGGGAGAGAACGTGAGGCCACCATCAGAGCTCCGGGGGACTCATCTGCCAAGAGGTAGGCTTAGGAAACTGGAGAAGCCAGAATAAATGTGACGTTAGCGTCGGCTGCTTTGTCTGGGATGTTACTTAGAGTCCAGGTTGGAGACCCGGAGGTGGAGATAGCAGGTGGGTGGTGAGAGGGCCAGGGACCCTAACAGGTGGGTTCAGCCGGTCATCTCGCCGCTCTCTCCTCGGTTTTGGCCCCAAAAGCTTAGTTCACTTTCCCACTGAGTGTGATTTTTTTCACCGGAGGAGCCCCCAAAGCCTTGAGCCTCCTAAACGCGTGCGCATCCTCACAGCTACCTGTCCAGGCTGATGTGCAAGCTGGAGGGTTTAGGAGCATACATCAGCTTTGGAGGTCGGAGGGCCAACCAGTGTGTGTGAGTCAGCCAGAACCAAGGAAGGGGGCCAAAAACTAGAACTTTACAGACGGTCCTGAGGGGCTGATGTGTACCTGGTCTAGCCTTATGCATCTTCTAGTGTAAACCAGAGAGTAACTGAAGACAGACAGGCACTGCTGTTGCAGGGAGGCAGTATTCATTGGCACTGGCTGTGCACCTACTGTGTGCTCGATAGTGTTTTTGTTCCTGCTGACTGTCTCAGCCACTGCTGGTGTTGGTCTCAGGTATGACAGAGATGGGGAGGCTGGGAAGGGGACATCTGGGTTGGGTTCCAGAGGATGGTTGTTGACCTCAGAGAGAATCTGGTGGGAAGTCTTTGAGGTACTTACTCTCCAGAAGTAGACTAAATCAAAATGGTTTATTGGGCACTGGGATATACTGGTAACTGGAAAACAGTTCCTGCCTGTCCTGTTCTCACTCACTTCCAGGCATAAGGAAGTGGGAATAAACAGGAGCAGTTCTGGAAAAGACAAGCTGCAGAGCCCGAGCCCCTGAACTTCAGTTGTGCACAGCGGGAGGGTGCCCCCGGGGTGATAGGACACCCACTCCCCATCCTGGGCCCTGGGACTGTTTTCTCCAGCAAGCCCTGTCCTTTGCCCATCACCACAGTGTCCTCTGGGACTAGTCCTGGGTGGAGGAGCGGTTCTTCGGCTTCTTTCCCGCGCGCCCTAGCACAGCAGGTTACACAGTCATTTAGCATCTTTTCATGTAGCTACACTCTGCCGATGCTGGGGACATCATGGAGTAAACTCAGAGTTTCTAGCCACAGAGACTAGAAATGGAAAGCGTCTCTGATCATTCCATTAGGGCACCAGTCCATGCTCAACCCTTGAACCCATGGGCATGGCCTCCATGGTTCCAACCTTTTTCTTGTGTGTTTCTCTTCATCAGTGACTCAGGATGCTAGCACAGAGTTACATAGCACCTTCAAGGGTTTATGTTGTTTAGATGTAGCATCTCATTTAATACCTCTGATAGCTGTATTCAATCATCAACTAGTATTAGCTCCATTTTATAGAGGAGGAAACTTGAACACAGGAGGTAAAGAGAGCTCCTTAAAGAGGGAGCAAGAAATGAATGTCAGGGAGCTGGAGAGATGACTCAACAGTTAACAGCATTTAGTGCTCAAGAAGAGGACCCAGGTCTGCTTCCTAACACCCACACAGTAACTCACAACTACAAATTTCCAGGGGTTCTGATGCCCTCTCCTGGTCTCTACAGGCACCAGGCATGATCACGGTACATATACATACATGTAGGCAAATGCTCACACACATAAACAAAATAAATAAATCCTTTTTAAAAAGTAAAGAAATAGATGTCAAGCTGGGTGGTGGTGGTGCACACTTATAATCCCAGCACTTCAGAGGCAGGGACAGACAGAAGTCTGTGAGTTCAAGGCCAGTCTGGTCTACTGAGTGAATTCCAGAACAGCCAGGGCTACACAAAGAAGCCCTGTCTCAAAAAACAAAGAGAAGAGAAGAAGGGGAGAGTGGATGGGATATCAGAAAGGGACCTTAAATCCAACTTACTTGACTTGGGACTTGGGAGATCCTGTTCTTTCCTCTGAGACAGGGTCTTGCTGTTAGCCCAGGTTGTCCTCCAACTCCCAATCTTGACTCCATCTCCCAAGGGCTAGGATGAGAGATACCCATCACCACATCCAGGTCAGAGTCCCTGCTCTTGGCCCGCTTAGCATGCAGCTGAGCAGGCGCTAGCTAAAAGGAGTCAGGGCTTACACAGACACTGCCACTGTTCACAGAGAGCCCCCTAAAGGTCTGCTCAGGATTCTGGGGACAGCACAGCACAGAGGCACTATCCTTTCTTGTGTGGGTGTGGGTGTGTGCAAGGTGTGATGTCACACACATTTTGTCCCAACTCTAGGGAGGGAAATGCAGGCAGGTCTTTATGAGCTGGATGCCAGCCAGGTCCACATAACAAATTCCAAGCCAGCCAGTGCCACATAAAGAGACCCTGTCTCAAAAACACGCACAAAACTTACTTATTTTACGCGTATTACTGTGTTGTCTGCATTCATGTCTGTGTATCACATGTGTGCCCGGTGCCCACAGAAGCCAGAAGAGGGTGCTGTATCCCCTAGAACTGGAGTTGACTTCTGTGAGCTATCATGTGGGTCCTGGAAATCAAATCTGGGTCCCCCAGAAGAGCAGTCTGTAGTCTTTGCCACTGAGCCATCTCTCCAGCCCTCAACTTACTTTTTGAGGCAGAGTTTCTCATTGAACCTGGAGCTGGCTGTTAGCAAGTGAGCCCTGGAATCCGCTTGTCTCCCTCCCTGTTCCACCTCACTGCACTTGTTTTAACGTTTGCAGCTTTTGCTTGACTGCTTGGGATCTGAACTCAGTCCTCACGTGGGTGCAGCAACGACTTTCCCCACGAGCCATCTCTCTTCTCAGTCCCATCTGTCTTTTGAGACAGGTCTTTTTTTTTTTTTTATGGTTTTTCGAGACAGGGTTTCTCTGTGGCTTTGGAGCCTGTCCTGGAACTAGCTCTGTAGACCAGGCTGGTCTCGAACTCACAGAGATCACTGCCTCCCAAGTGCTGGGATTAAAGGCGTGTGCCACCATCACCCGGCGAGACAGGTCTTGTAACCCCAATTGACCTGAAACACGGATGTAACTGAGTGTGACCTTGAGCTTCCGAGCTGTCTGGCTTCGCCTCTGAAGGGTGCCAGAATTACAGGCATGTGCTGCCACACCTGCTTTGTCTTGTGCACGTTCCAGCCTAGAACCCCCACATTCTAGAGCCCAAGACGAGCATTCAAACTTGGTATCTGAGTAAGAGCATGGCAGAGACGTGGGAGAAGCTGAAACAGTGTCACCTGGATCCCATGTCACTTCATGAAAGGCAGTGCCTGTGTGCCCGTCCACTTCCCACAGGCTGGCAGGAGGCCTGTGACATGAGTCCCTCCATAGCGAAGCCTCCCTGAATTCTCGCTATTTTCTCTGCCTCCTCTCTGAAACATTCGATTTCTCTAATGAACGCACTGCAAAGATTTGGGAATGCCCACGGCAGGTCCTTTTGCCTACTGCAATCAAAAATTTATAATCCCAGCACTCGGGACAGGCCAGTGTCTGTGAATTTGGGGAAGGGCTGGGACTACATAGTGACACCCTGTCTTAAAAACACCAACTTGGCCCGGCAGCAGTGACCCACACCTTTAATCCCAGCACTTGGGAGGCAGAGGCAGGCAGATCTCTGTGAGTTTGAGTCCAGCCTGGTCTACAGAGCTAGTTCCAGGATAGCTAAGGCTGTTACACAGAGAAACCCTGCCTTGGAAAGACAAAAACACCAACTTATGGGGCTGGAGAGATGTCTCAGAACACTGGCTGCTCTTCCAGGGGACCTGGGTTCAGTTTTCAATATGCATGGGGCTGCTCGCAACATCTGTAACTCCAGTTCCAGGGGATCTGAAGCCCTTCCTTGGTTTTGGCTACACATACATATGGTGCACAGACATACATGCAGGCAAAACATCCATGCACATAAAATAAATAAAATTGCTTTAAAAACTAGCTATGCACTGATCCCAAGAAGGGGTATCTGTTGAGATGGGTGTTGATGCTGGGGTTTGAGGGGAGGGAGAGTGTGAAGGTTATTAATAATGGAAACAGGCTGCTCTGCCCCCCTTCCTCTCTGCTCCAAGTGTGGGGTGCAGTGGAACCCTGAGAACGCCCTGCCCCCTCCCGCGCCCCCCCCCTTCTGCCCTCACTTGTCCACAAAGAACAGGCTGTACCCTTGAGAAACCACAAGAGGAAGTTTAGGGCGGCTTGTGGGTGGGGAAAGTTCTGGGACCTCTGCCAAGTTTCCCTTTCCCTGCTGAGCAGTAGGTGTGTTTATCTTGCCCACAAAGACTTTTAAATTTTAAATCCTCCGAGTTTCAAAACTGTCAATTCCCTTCTAGGTCTCATTGCTGGCCCAGGGCACCCTCTCTGCAGTGAGATTGGAGTCTGTGTCTCAGTTCAGCAGTCTCTGGTCTCAGCCCATCGCCTTTTCCCAAAGTGTCCCTAGAACCTTCTAACTCTGAGGAACGTGGTTCCAACAGCCACGTAGGGGTTTCAGAATGTTCCCAGAGGCTCCTAAGCGGTTCTCCTATTTGATACTTGCTGTAATTAGAGGTCATGCATACCTCTGCCTTCGGGTTATCAATGAGAAAAACAGTTCAGAAAGGCTTAAGAACTTGACAAAGCCACACAGCTAGTAAGTGGCAGAGTCCAGGGCTGAAGGCGGGTCTAGCTCAGTTTAGAGTATCTGCTTTTTACTTTCAGTAATAGAAGTTGCGATCTAAAGTTTTTGTTCTTGTTGTTGTTTTTCAAGATTGGGTTTCTCTGTGTAGCCTTGACTATCCTGGAGCTCCCTCTGTAGACCAGGCTGGCCTCGAACTTTCAGAGATTGCCAGCTTCTGCCTCCTGAGTGCTGGAATTAAAAGCACGCACCACCAATACCTTATCTTTTTGCTTTTATTTTTTTATTTTTTAATTTATGTTTTAGGTGAATATATTTCTTTGTTTTCTTATTTTTTAATAATTTATTTAAATTTATTTTATGTACATTGCTGTGAGGGTATCAGATTCTCTGGAACTGGAGCTACGTGAGCTGCCATGTGGGTGCTGGGAATTAAACCTGGGACCTCTGAAAGAGCAGTCAGTGCTCTTAACTGCTGATCATCTCTACAGCCCTCTTTTTGTTTTTAAATAATGCTGCTGGGACTGAAGAGATGGCTTGGTAGTTAAGAGCACTGTTGTGGTGGTGCACTCCTTTAATCCCAGCACTCCTGAGGCAAAGGTTGGAAGATCTTTGTGAGTTCAAGGCCAGCCTGGTCTGGTCTACAAAGTGAGAGTTCCCAAACAGCCAAACTGTTACAAGAGAAATCCTGTCTCAAAAAAAAAAAAAAAGCTTTTCCAGAGGACTAGGGTTCAATTCCTAGCACCCCCTGGGCACCCGCACATGCTGGGTGTGGTGTTGTGCCCACCTTTAATCCCAGCAGAAGCAGGTGATCTCTGCGAGTCTGTATAGTTTCAGGGCTACATAGAGACCCCATCCTAGAAACAACAGAAATACACAGGCTATTTTTCTAGAAGACCCAGGTCCAATTCCCAGCACTCACATAGCTGCACATCTGTGACTGCAGCTCCTTTCCTTGAAGTCTATGAGTCTTGATAGGGTTCATTTTCTCTGCCAATTAAAGAATTAAAAAGCAGGAGGACCTCAGGTAGCTCCAGAGAATCTCAAACACTGCAAGCAGAGAGCAGCAATCAGCAGTAGAAGAAGGGTGTTTCTTGGGAGTGAGGAGACACAGAAATGCAGTAGACATAGAGAAAAAGACCCTCTGCATAGCAGAAGGGGTATTTGGAAGCTAGAAACTCATCTCTACTCAGGGGCTGGAGGCTTTTTAAGTCTCTGAAGAGTTTTTCTCCCCTAATTTAGGTTGTTCAGTTTGAAGAGCGACAGGGTGGTTGATTGGCCCATGGCTGTTGTGTAACGTGTCCAGGCCTTGAACTGCTGGGCCCGTCCATTAGCAGGGAGTCTACTGGTGGGAGACAGGCACCTACAGAGCCTTTTTTTTTTTTAAGCTGCTGGGCTGTTGTCTCAAGGAGGGTGAGGAAGAAGCTGTTCATTTTGGTAATTCACTGCCAGCATTACCTTGCCAGAGCCCTTTCCACCTGTCTGCCTACCAGGAAGAAGTCTGTGTCATGCCTCATTCTGATCTTCCTGGGCATCAGACACACAAGTGGTACACAGACAGAATACTTATACACATAAAAGGTAATACTCACACATATAAAATAATGGTGCAGTGTGATGGTGTGGAGAGGGAGGGCTTGGGTAGACTATAGAATAGGAACAAATTCTTTGCAAGTAAATTTTTTGAAAAAGGTCGGAGCTGGACAGTTGCTCACTGGGTGAGTTAATGGTTCACTAGCTGTTTTTCCAGAGGATGCAGGTCTTGGTCCCAGCATCCTTTGGGCCCTGCACAACTGCCCGTTACTACAGCTACAGGGGATTTGATACCCTCTCTGGACCTCTATGGGCACCTGCATTCACTTGACAAACACTTAAATAATTTTTTAATTAAAAGGAAAGGACAGCCAAGTTGGTAAAAAAGATAAAAATACAATGGTATCTGATGTGGTGGTGATGCCTAGGGTCCCAGCACTCAGGAAGCTGAGGCAGAAGGATCATTGGAAGTTGGAGGAGGCCTAGGCTATGGAGTAAGACCTTGTCTCTAATCAATAAGTCAATCAAACAATCAAGGCATTGTGAAAAAGTGACATTAAATTCCAGAAAACTGACAGAGATATATACAGTGTTGAAATGTTTGAGGTAGTTCTGGGAAGCATTGGAATTTAAAAAGGGTTTATTTTGCCGGGTGGTGGTGGTGCACACCTTTAATCCTAGCATTCGGGAGGCAGAGGCAGGCGAATCTCTGTGAGTTCTGAGGCCAGCCTGGTCTACAGAGCAAATTCCAGGACAGTCAGGGCTGCCCAGAGAAATCCTGTCTGGAAAAAACCCCAAAAGTGTTTATTTTATTTTAAATTATGCATTAGTGTGTGTATCTGTGCACATAAATGCAGGTGCCTGCAGGTTGTGAGCCGCATAACATAATGTGGGTGCTGGGAACTGACTTTGGGTCATCTGCAAGAGCAGCACCAACTTTTTTTTAAAGATTTATTATGTCTATGGTATTTTGCCGTGCTGTACGTAGACCCACAGGCCAGAAGAGGGCTCCAGATCTCATTACAGATGATTGTGATCCACCTTGTGGTTGCTGGAAACTCAGGAAGGACCTCTGGAAGAGCAGGCAGTGCTCTTAACCTCTGAGCCATCTCTCCAGCCCTGAGCAGTACAAACTTTCAGCCTCTTTTAATCTCTCCAGCCCCATAACTTTTTTCTTGAGTGGTTGGATTTTTTGTTTTATTCTGCTTTTTAATCTTTTTGACTTATTATTACTAGATTCTCACCAGATAGCCCTGCTACTATCCTAAGTAGACTTGTCTGTCCTCGAATTTGTAGCAATCCGTGTCTTTACTTTCTCACAGTCGTGGAAAGAGCCACGCCCACTTGGCAAAAAAATGAGAAGACTTTCTAACAAATAACCGACCTCTGCTTAATGACGTGAGTCCCAGTCGCAGGGGTCTAGAGCGCATGCACGAAGAGCCTCTGCCAGAGTGTCAACGCGCACAGTCCATCTCTTTCCGCCTGGAAACTGGCTTGCTCACCGAGGCCCCCTTGCGTCACCGCTCAGCCCGCCGCCGGCCCGGGCCCATGGTTTTCACACTCCGTCCACCAGATGGAGCTGCTGCCCAGAGTGTCGCTCCAGGGGCCCCTATTGGGTGAAGAACCCCACCTGGTCCTTCAGGCGCCAGCTGGTTTCCTGGGACCTCTGTCGGCCCCCCTTCCCCCCATTCCCAGCTGTTTACACAGAGAGCTGTTCTGACCGGACCTGGCAGAATCTCCATAAAATGTGTTCTTAGCAGCTCTGGCCCAAGTGTGCAAGCCTGAGAGAATGTGCTCCTTTCCCCAGGCAGGGGCCTCCCCACATCCCGCCCCCCCCCGACCTTCCTGTGTCCTTGCCACAGAGAGACCCAAGTTTCCCCAGCGCCAGCGTGTCAGGGAGCTACGCTGGAATGGCCGTTCCTACCCTTCAAAGGGTGTGACACTTATATTGGTGCCTGTAAAGGGACCTCGGAAGCCACACCTCTCTGAAACCATTAGCCTTCTGCAGCCTGACCAGCTCCCGCGCTGGATAAAATTCCCCAACAGTGTCTCCTGAGATTAGAGTGCAGAGACTGAGCCAGGGCTCTCAGAAGGTGGGGCAGAAGGAAGATGTTGGTTCCTCCCATACTGGGCCCGATCTGATTGCTCCGGTCAGACCTTTAAGAAGGCCATAAAGGACCCAGGTGTGGCGGCACAGGCCTTTAATCCCAGCACTGGGGAGGCAGAGGCAGGCTGATCTCTGTGAGTTTGAAGTCAGCCTGCAAACTCAGGCCTGCCAGGCACGCATAGTGAGAGCTTGTTTCAGAAAACAGCAGAGACAGAGAAAGAACAAAGAAAACAATACAGCCAATGGGCTCTAGGCCTCAGCAGACAGAGCCCAGGATGAGCAAGATGCCACAGGCACCCGAGGACTGCCCCTGAACGAAATCTTGCTAGTATTACCAAGCGTTTAGTAATCCATTCTTTCCTAACCTCATCCCTCAAGAGACAAGGGGACAGGAACGCCGTTTTAGCGGTGAAGTAGCCTCTGCACAGACACCTTAGGCTCCCATTGCACAGCTCAGCAGGCAGGCTAATTGGGCTGTTCGGCCTCAAAGGCGGTTCCCATTCCTTTCTCTGTCTGGTGGAGTGGAGAGAATAGTCCCGCGTGCTGGCCTCGAACTCACAAAGATTTGCCTGCCTCTGCCTCCCAAGTGCTGGGATTAAAGGCATGCGCCACCACAGTCGTGGCATCTTCCTGGCTATTTCTTCGCCTGTTGTCCCTCCCTCACAGTAGCTAATGATACTAGCTAAATACTTACTATATACTAAACAGCATCTGTGTCCTTGCAGTCCAGTGAGGGGGCGGGGCTTGCCGAGGCTCGAACCCAGGCCTTTGCGCATGCTAGGCAAGTACTATGTCACTGAGCCCCAGCGCCAGCAAGACAGGCATTTCTTGTGCCTTTACAGATGATGAATCGAGCACAGCCTAACTGACTTGCATTGGATTTGAGAGAAAATGCACAGCCCAGCTTAGTCCCAGGCAGGCCACAGATGCTTATTTATGCATGAGGGTTGCTGTCTTTGTAACAGCGTTTTCCAGTAGGGGTGGGCATGAGACTTATCCAAAAGCAGTCTGGTTTCTTTTCTCATCATCCTGTCTATAGCTCCCTCCTTCCCTCCCTCTCTCTATACCCCCACTCTGGCTGACCTGAAACTCACTTTTTTTGTTTTTTGGGTTTTTTTGTTTGTTTGTTTGGTTGGTTGGTTTTTTGAGACAGGATTTCGTTGTTCTGGAACTCTCTCTTGTAGACCAGGTTGGCCTCGAACTCACAGAGATCCACCTGTCTCTGCCTCCCAAATGCTGGGATTAGAAGTGTGTGCTACTAGGCTCCATATTTTTCCAAGGCATGGTTTCACATAGCTCAAGCTGGCCTCAAGCTTGCTCTGTAGCTGAGGATGACCTTGAGTTCTGTAGCTGAGGATGACCTTGAGTTCTGATTCCTCCACCTCCCAAGTGCTGAGCTTACAGGCGCCCCCACACCTGGTTTATGTGATGTTGCAGATCCATCTCAGGGCTTGGCCTGTTGGCTAAGCAAGTGCTCTACCATCCAGCCAGAGCCCCAACCCCACAGCCCCCCCACTTTTCTTTTTTTTTCTTCTTCTTTTTTCTTTTTTTAGAATAAAAATAGACCTGCAAGTTCTGGCCTGTGGGGAGAAGGTTGGACAGAGTCCTTGAAGTTGGGGCAATCCCAGAAACTCCCAATTCTGGCCCCAGCGTTTTCTGCTCCAACTCACCCTCCCTCCAGTTCTCTGTTTGCCTCTTTCCAGGCTGCTCCTCCCTAGCCCTCCCCTGGGCTCCTGGAGTTCTGGGAAAGGAAGTCAGGCTGGGGCCTCAGACAGATGCAGGCCTTGAGCATCAACTTAAGCTCCAGCTGGAGTAGGGAGGCCCCGCCAGGGGAGGAGAAGGCACCTGTGGGTCCCATCCGCCTGTGCCCTGGAGGTTTCTGTCTGCTGTCACAGACTCTCTCTTGAGCTCTGGTTTGTGGAGCTTGCTGGGGTTGGTGCTTGGAGTCCACTTTGAATAAGACCCACAGAGGTTTGGCTCTCTAGTGAGTGAATAGTGCTAAGTTGGCTTAGGAGTGTTGGGGAGGGAGCTGTTTGCTCCCAGCAGCTGGCTCAGAAGTTTAAGGCCCCCCTTTCCTCTCTGAGCTCTACCCTCTTCCTAAGACACACCCTCTACAGACCCAGGAACCACAACGGAAAGGCTCTTGGGGTCAGGGGTCACAGGCTAGATAGACTAGGTGACAGAGCAAGAACAAAGGTGTAGAACATTCTCTAAGCCCTTCCTTTTCTCCAGTCAGCTGGTACCTGCCGGTCCTAGGAGCAGCACCCATCTTTTCTTTGATTGACTTAGCTGTCCATAAGCCCAGCTGAATTTTCTTCTCAGATTTCTGCATCTCTAAGAGATAGTCTCTTTCGAGGGGGGTAGGCCCAGACCTGATATAACCACTAAACTTGGCCCTTGGCGCCTCTGGGCAGTCCTCAGAAAGTTTCCTCAGACACAGCCGCTGAGAGTCGTTTTGGGTGTTCCTCATGAGTATATACTGTGTGGATTTTCTTTCTTTTCTTAAAACAAGCAAACAAACATATATTTCATGTGTTGTTGAGGTGTTTGTGTGAAGGCATGTTCTTGGAGGTCAGAGGGTAACGTCTATCACGTGGGTTCAAGGAATTGAACTTGGAATATTAGTAAATAAATTTGTAATCAATATGTTTATTTATTAACTCGATTCTTCCTTATTCTTCACACAAGTGCTGCATGGAGCTGGAGGACATAGTGCAGTTGGTAGAGACCTGGCATGAGGTAGCCCTGGGCTCAGTCTCCAGGACCACACAAAACCGGGTGTGGGCCCGTACATGGCTGTGATCCCAGCACTTGGGAAATAGAGGCAGGAGGATGAGATGTCCAAGGCCATCCCTGAACTTGCAGCCAGCCTGGGATACATATGCCCCGTCTCAAAAAAGGAAACCAGAACAAAAGGCTGGAAGATTGCTCCGTCAGTACCGTGTTTGACTCACAAGTTTGAACCTCACAACACATCAAAGTGCCTTACATGGCACTGAGTACTGGGGAGGCAGAGACAAAACCCTGGCGCTCCCTGGCTAGCCAGGGACAAAATCCTGGGGGCTCCCTGGCTAGCCAGGGACAAAACCCTGGGGCTCCCTGGTTAGCCAGAGACAATATCCTGGGGGGCTCCCTGGCTAGCCAGGGACAAAATCCTGGGGCTCCCTGGTTAGCCAGAGACAAAACCCTGGGGGCTCCCTGGCCAGCCAGTTTAGCCCAGCTGGTAAACTCCAGGCCACTGAGGGACCTGCCTCAAAAGAGGCGATGGCCTTCCCGAGGCTGACACCCAGGACTGTCCTGTGGCCTCCACGTGTGTACACATACACGCACACATAACAAGCGAGTGCCCTGAGGCTTTCTCGTTTCACAGAGGAAGAAATGGAAGTGCAGCGGCCAAACAGCTTGGCCCAAGGTCAGTGTTGAGAGCCCGAAGGCAGAGGCCTTAGTGGCCTGCAGTCTCCTACCCCAGCACTGGAAGGCAGAGCCCAGTGGCTCTCTATAAATTCAAGGCCAGCTTGGTTGGCATGTGTGTGCACCCACCCATCAGGGGACTGTGAGGTGACACCAAATTCTCTATTGTGACAATGCTTAGTCTTTGGACTAGCAAAGCAGAGGGTTGGGGCTCCTGGCCTGGTTGTGAGTGACACGCACATGTGTCTTGGAAATAGGTGGTTGTCATGAGTGTGTTGTCCCCAACCCCCACCCCAAGCATTCCAAGGCATCCTGACATCCTGGATCCCTTAGTTCTCCAAGCCAGAACCTTGCCCCAGCAGGCAGATTAGGTGTCACAGAGGACCCAGGAAGCAGGATCTGGGGGTAGTGGTGGATGTGAGCTTTGCTAGGTGGGGCTGGGACTCTGACCTATCTGTGAAGCCCTGGATGAATCAGCCTGACCACAGCCACCCAACTGAAATGAAGGTACAAACATTTTCTTCTGACTCCCCCTCCAACGTTCATTTTCTTTTTCCTTGTTCTTTCCCATCACAGCTGAGGCGTGGCACTGGGGCAGTAGCTGAGGGCATAACTCAAGCTCGTGGTTACGCTGGGTCCCAGGGCTAAACTGGTGACTTGGCCCTTGAGGAAGGTTTGCGGTCTCTCATAGTTCACCTAGAGATAGGCAGCAGGCCTGCCTAGGACAAATGACACATGTCCCCGCCAGATGACAGGGCTACATAGGTATGGGGCTCAGCCACCTGATACTATCCTCCAGCAACATCTAAAATGCACAGAGGCTTTGAAAGTATTCATTTATCTGTTCTTCATGTACAGTAATGCTATGATGTATTCAGTGCTAGGTTCAAAGTCAGGGGGAAACCAAACAGCAAAGCCACTATTATGGGGCTGCAGAGATGACTCAGTGATTAAGAGCACTTGTTCTTCTATAGGACAACGCCCAGCACCCAAGTCGGGTGGCTCACAATAGCCTATAAGCCCCCAGGGAATCTGATGCCCTCTTCTGGCCTTCCTCGGTACTGCACCCACAATTATATATCCACACATATACACACATACACATTAAGTAACAAATCTTAGTCCCCCATCTCCCCTCCCCCTCCAAAAAAAAAACACTATAAAAGCGAGACATGATGGTCTACTTCTTTAAACCCAGTACTTGGGAGGTGGAGGTAGAAAGATCATGAGTTCAAGGTCGTCCTTGGCTATATAGTGAGTTGGAGACCAGCCTGAGACAATTAAAACCCTATATTAAATAAATAAAAAACCCAGCCCCCCTCCAAATACCATTATTAAAATGACCTTAATCTTCTCATACAACCTAGTTTTCATCTGAGAATCTGTAGCATGCCTGGTTTTCTCTGGGATAGCCTGGGTCTTCATATTGAGCTCTCCTGTTCCCACAGCGCAGACGGAGGCTTCTTTGATCGCTGTCCTCTCTCCTGCTTGCATTAGTCACTATTGAGTGTTCATATTTAGTTCACTGTGCACTCACTTGTGAGATAGCAGGGCCACAAGAGGGGTTTGTGTGAAGTCTTGTGGGAATTTGGAGAAAGGACTGATTACTTTTGCACAATATTAGGCAGGTTAAACAGGAATTTCCTCTTGCTGAAAGTGTTCTCGAAGAAAAGAGATTTGGGGTTTGTATTTTGTGCTGGTGTGGCCCCTGCTTCCATGCCGGAGAATCAAACCCAGTGTCCAACCCATGCTAAACAAGGACCTACCACTGAGCCCTAAACCCCAGCCCCAAGAAGAGGTTTTAGTGAAATCATTCAAGAACAGTTTTCTGTTTTCATTTTCAGAGAGAGGGTATCTATTTGCAACCCAGACTGTGTTCAGCACGCTCTATAGCCCAGGGCTTGTCCCAGTCTCCCGGCTCCACATGCTGGCATTGCAGGCGGGTACCACTAAGTCTGAGGTTGCTAAAGAGCAGTTTTTATAAGGCAGTTAAAAGGAAAAAGAGCCGGGCGGTGGTGGCGCACGCCTTTAATCCCTGCACTCGGGAGGCAGAGGCAGGTAGATCTCTGTGAGTTCAAGACCAGCCTGGTCTACAAGAGCTAGTTCCAGGAGAGGCTCCAAAGCCACAGAGAAACCCTGTCTCGAAAAACAAAACAAAACAAAAAAAATAAATAAAGAAAGAAAAAGAAAGGTAGGTGTTGTGTGGCATTCCTGTAATCCCTGTAAACTCAGCTGTCGAGGGCTGGAAACTGGAGGATCAGGAGTTTGAGGCCAGCCTCAGCTACCTGAGACCTTATCTCCAAAGACCAAAAGGAATGCATGCACCTGGGTTACAGACCAAGATTATGTCTCAAAAAGCAACAAAAGTAAAAAGATACATATTAAAATCAGTTTTCTAGTTGGGAATGATGGCTCATGACTTTAATCCCAGAATTTAGAAGTTCCATGCCAGCCAAAGCTACATAACGAGACCCTATCTCAAAAATAAGTAAGTAGGTAAATAAATAATAATAAGAGCCGTTTTCTGACTGTGCCACAGTATAGAAATAATCCCCTTTCTCTCTTATTTCCAAAACAGTTATTGGGCTCATTTCTTATTCTCTTTGTGGAATACTACTGATTATCTCCTTAAAAGATAAAAGATAGTTCCACCGGGACTGGAGAGATGGCTCAGAGGTTAAGAGCACTGGCTGCTCTTCCAGAGGTCCTGAGTTCAATTCCCAGCAACCACATGGTGGCTCACAACCATTAGAAAAAAAAAAAAAGATAGTTGCACCTAGCGGTGCTGGGGCACACCTTTAATCCCAGCACTCAGGAGACAGAGGCAGGCAGATCTCTGTGAGTTCTCAGCCAGCCTGATCTACAGAGCTAGTTCCAGGACAGGCCCCAAAGCTACGGAAAGGCCGTGTCTCAAAAAAAAAAAAAAAAAAAGTCGCTAGTTTTATAATCATCATTAGTTCTATGATAGCAATCAGTTTCCCTGCTTTGGTGCTGGAGTTGACTCAGCGAGTAACTGGATATTCATGTTCACTCCACCATTGGCAGGCATCCCCAGCTGGGGATTTTGGTTTTTGGTTTTTTTTTTTTTTGCTTTGTTTTGAGATGGGGAGTGGTGTGTGTGTGTGTGTGTGTGTGTGTGTGTGTGTGTGTCTGTGTCTGTGTGTCTGTGTGTGATTTAAGGCTGGTTTTGAACTCCTGTCTTCTGAGTGCTGAGATCACAGGTGTGTGACATTTAGCACAGCTAGCTCTCTTGTGTTTTTGAGCAAGCATCTCATCGTATAGTCCTAACTGGTCTGGAATTAGAATCTTTCTTCCTGCCAAGTGGTAGTGGCACATATGTTTAATCCCAGCACTCGGGAGGCAGAAACAGGCAGATCTCTGTAAATTCAAGACCAGCCTGGTCTGAAGAGTGAGTTCTAGTACAGGCTCCAAAGCTACAGAGAAACCCTGTCTTGAAAGAAATCCTTCTTCCTTTGCCACCCCAGTGCTGGGATTATAGGTGTGCACTGCTACACCCAGCAGGATATAAGAAAAAATTTAGGGGCTGGAGAGATGGCTCAGAGGTTAAGAGAACTGACTGCTGTTCCGGAGGTCCTGAGTTCAATTCCCAGCAACCACATGATGGCTCACACCCATCTATAATGAGATCTGGTGTCCAGAACACTATATACATAATAAATAAATTAAAAAAAAGAAAAAAATTAAATGCTTATTATTAATTCCTTAAAAACAACAGTAACTCATTGCATGTTAATATAATCTTTAAGTACAATGATAATCCTGCTTCCCGAAACACAAGAAATCAATGTGAAGCATGACCTTAGTTTACATTTTGTAGCCCTCTTTAAATGCCTAGTTTAATGGAAGACAGCCGGGTTATCATGGAGGTTTCTGCTTCAGTTGCTTGGGTGAATTTATATAAGGAAAATTCAGCCTCAGACAGACATGCCATCAGAAACGGGGGCACCTGTGGACTGGGCTAGAGGACAGTGGTCCTAGCAGGTTCCCAAGGTGGAGAGAATGTTTGAGACAATAGTAAGAAGCTGAGGAGGGGGAGTTGGTACTTGGCTCAGTAGCTCTGAGGGAGTCACATGATCAGAATGATTCAAAGACAGTTCCCAAGGCTGTAGCAGAATAGCAAGGGGGAGTCTCCATAAGATTATGAAAAGGCTTGAAATTAGGGTGTTGGTTGCCTTTCTCTTGACTGTGACAAAATACTAATAAGGGCGACTATAGGGAGGAAGGGGCTCTCTGGGCTCTGCTCTCTTGTGGTGGGAAGAGATGGCAACGCGAGGGTGTTGACCTCTGCAGCCAAGAAGCAGAGAGCCACATGTTGGTGCTCTCCTTTCTCCATTTTTATTCGGTCCAAGAGCATCCCCCCTGTGAAAAGGGGCCTCTCGCTTTCAGAGGGGGTCAGCTCTCCTCAGCTAAGCGGCTGGAAATGCCTCTGGGTGTGTTTCCTGACTGATTCCAAATCCTGTCAATTAAGAGTGGAGTCCTACCATCCTATAGGGTGGCCTCTGCAGAAATGGAGGTGAGGGGCCATTTGACAGCTATTCGGAGGGCTTCAGAAGCAGCAGAACCGGGTAACTGGGAAGAATTAGAGTCATCCACGCTTCCCCCTGCGAGGCACCCTGCATATTTCTGCGATGAAGTATGTGGTCTGTGCTGTGCTGGCTGCCTGCATTCCTTCTCCAGTGCCAGGCTGTGTGCTCCAGCTCAGGAGCCAGAAGAATCAAGGACAGTTAGGCAGGAGTGGTGGGACAGGCCTGCAATCCCAGCTACTCAAAGGGCTGAGACAGGAGGATTGAAAGTTTAGGTCCAGCCTGGGCAACTTAATGAGACCCTGTCTCAAAATAAGTTTAGATGAAACAAATGAGCAAATTTCACCATGGTTTACCAACAGAATGCTGGTAGCATTAATAGAGACAGTAAAATCCAGAGAAAAGGTTCTGATGCCGTTAAGTCTCGTTGAACTAAGGACAGGGGTGCTGTTGAGCTATGAAGGGAGGAAGATTGGATCCTGAAATATACTGTCTACTTGGCTATATGTATATGGGTTTTCAAGACAGGGTTTTCTCTGTGTAGCCCCATCTGTCCTAAAACTAGCTCTGTGGACTAGGCTAACCTCAAACTCAGAGATTCACCCACCTGCTTCTGCCTCCCAAGTGCTGGAACTAAAGTCAGACACCCTCATGCCCAGCTAAGAAAGCACTTTTTTTTTGTACTAAAGATTTGGGGAGAACTGTTAAAGCCTTTTAAGAGGTCTTGACTTTGTTCTGAGTCTCAAGTCACTCACAATCAATTAGGAAAATGCTTTTCTTTCTTTCTTTTTTCTTTTCTTTTTGAGACAGAGTCAGCACTTGGAAGATGGAGGCAGGAAGGTCACGAGTTTGAGGTCGTTCTCGGCTGCACAGTGACTTTGAGACCAGTCTGGACTATGTGAGGCCAGCACCCTACCAACGTAGCCACATTCCTAGCCTGGAAATGTTTTTTAAAACTTTTGTTAAGTTGGGCATTGGTGTGCAGTGCAGTTCTAGCTTCTGGAAGGTGGAGGTAGGAAAATCAGGTATCCAGGTCTCCTGGGCCACATAGCAAGTTTGAAGCCAGCCTGGGCTACTTGAGACCTTGTTTCAGAAAACCAAACCAAAATAGAATAAAACAAATCCTAGAAATGTTTTCGTTTTAAACCATTTTGTCCACACATGTACAGAAACACACAAATATGTATAAAAAAACTAAACAAGATGTGCTGCAATGTGCTTATGCTTGCTACAGCAGATGTACTTTTAATGTCTTAAAAAATCTATTGTATTATTTCATTTGTAAAACATACGGTCAAGCTTAGCCCGAGGGCCTCATGGGCCTCCAGAGCTCACCGGGGAAGGAGAGAACCCACTCCCGAAAGTCGTCCTGTGACCTTCATAAGCACTCCATGCTTATGATAAGCACATCCATCCACACACAGGCATCCAGTCACATATGATGATAATAAATTTTAAAATTAGTTTCCTGACTTCAAGAGAAGCTGGGGAAACATCCTGTCTTGTAATTGGAAAGACTCTGAGTTTGGGATGGGGGTGGGGATCAAATTGTAAGCCGGAGGTTCTGGTAGCCCCAGGAACAGATTAGGCAAAGTAAAGCAAAGGGAATACCTGGAGACTTGGAGACCTTCCGCCAAGGCTGGAGAATGAGCCTTGGAAAGGCACAGGACTGTAGAAGTGCCCGAGGGTGAAGGGAGGGCCCTGCAGGGAGCTGGCTGGGCCTGGTGGGAGGCAGGTTTCTGGGGTACAGGTCAGGAGCCTGGCTTCTGGATTTACGATAAGGAGCAGGTGGCAATGCAGTCAGGTGGGGGACTGGACTTTCCACAACCAAGGTGACAGGACACAGCAAACGGAAAGGAAGAAAATGTGGCAGGATGGCTGCATTGAGTCTGGACCACCGTACCTGTACCCTGCTGGTGTCTTGTCACACGGGAACCTTCCTTCAGAAGGAAGTCTGGGGTACAGCTTGGTGGCATTGTATACCCAGGAAGGAGAAAGGAAAGGAGGGCAGGAAAGAAGGGAAGAGAAAGGGTTGGGAGCCAGGCATGGTGGCAGGAGTTTTTAGTGCCAGCGCTTCAGAGGCAGGAGGACCTCCATGAGTTCCAGTCCAAAAGAGAGGAAGGGGGCGGGGCTGGTAGGGGGCTTACCTAAGTATGCAGAAAGACCTGTTTTCAGTTCCATAAACTACAAGTAATCCTGGAATTTGGAAAGTGGAGGCAAGAGGGTCAGGCGTTCAAAGCCTGCCTCAATCCATAGCCAGTTTGAGGCCAGCCTGAGCTGTGAGATGTTGATCTCCCCCAAAGCGCCTCCCATACATATGGTTTAGATATGCTACACATATATTTTAAAAAAACAAAACTAAAAACTGAAGGAAGTATACAAATGTTAACAGTGGGGTCTTGCTTGCTTTTTTGTTTTGTGTGTGATAGGAAAGTAACAGAACTGAAATTGTTTTGGGGTATTGTCCCCCCCTTTTTTTAAATTTAAAACATGCTCTCACTGTGTAGGCCTGGCCAGCCTGGGACTTACTATGTAGCTAGGGCTAGCCTAAAACAATGCTGGGGTTAAAAGCATTCGGCAACCACCAAGACACTGGCTCTACTTTTTTCCTTTTTAAAATAAATTCCAGCCACAGCTGTGCATGGTTTGACACCCCCCCCCCCCATGCCACATGATCCCAGGACTTGTAGAGGCAGGAAGATCAGGGGCTCAAGGCCCTTAGGTACCGATCAGGTTTGAAGGCAGCCAGGCCTATATAGGAGACTCTGTCTCAAAAAAAAAAAAAAAAAAAAAAAAAAGTCCAGTTCTATAATAATAGGAATAGGAACCTAACCAGGCAGGAGTGTGTCCATGAACGGAGAGGTAAGTTTGTGGCATCTCATTGGAAGCCCTCGGAGCTAAAAGTAAAGCTGGCAATGAAGGGCCCAGGAAGACCGGGAACCTGGTGTGGACTGTGCACCCAGCTCTCAACTCTGCCAGATCTTTAAGTCTAGTTACAACAATTAAACACTGGTCTGTCTGGCACTTCTGGGGTGACCAGCTCAGGCCATCATGACAGTTGGGGTGGGTGGGGTTAGATGAGGGAGCAGCTACCCTCGGAGGGGCTCAGAGTGGGTCTGAAGAAGGCCAGCCTGCGCTTCCTTTAGTCCTTTGGAGCAGCCTAGAGCTGCAAGGGTGGCGGGGTGGGGAAGAACTGCGGTGGGAGCAGGAAGCCGGGCAGCATCCCGCAGAGTCTGCCTCCCCAGCTCGGCAACAGAGGAGGAGGTGGAGTCTGGGTTGAGCCCTGAGATAAGGAACAGGCCGCCGCTGACAAGGGGATCAAAACAAACAGCTGTGCCCCAGGAGAACAAGCTTTGCATTCCGTTCTGTGATCCCACCCCAGTCCCTACCTCTCCCCAGCACACCCCACCCCCATCCAAGCACACACGCGTCCCCGTCCAGCTCCGGGGGCCTCCCCTCAGAGAGCTGAGTTCCCACATCAGTGCCCCTTAGGCAGAGGCTCTAGGGGCCTTTCTCCAGCTGTCTGGAAGAACTGAGGACTCAGGACAGGTGGCCGGAGGTGGAAGAAGAGGGGCCTCTTCCAGGGCCAGCCCCCATCTGCCAGCCTGGGCCACCCTCAGTCTCTCCCCTGGGTCATCTAGGAAGGCCTGGGAAACAGAGTCGGGGCTAAGCTGTGATAGCCCGGCCTGGGAGGCTGAGGCAGGGTCTGGGGTCTAGTGCGGGGGATGAGTTTTCACTGGGCAGAAGACATCTGCTCCCTGCCCCC
Source organism: Ondatra zibethicus (assembly GCA_004026605.1). Classification (NCBI taxonomy): domain Eukaryota; kingdom Metazoa; phylum Chordata; class Mammalia; order Rodentia; family Cricetidae; genus Ondatra; species Ondatra zibethicus. The sequence continues at coordinate 151,487 of PVIU01001478.1, read as the reverse complement.
AGGAACTCAGTCCTGGAACTCAGAGAGCAGACGGACAATGGCTCCTAAGAGGGGCCTCCTGAACTGGTTTATGGGAGTTCATTCCTCAGTGTGGTGCCTGAGGGCATCCTGGCTCCAGGGCTCTGCGAGGCTCCACATCTCCTGAGGCTTGGTGCTAGTGCCCCAAACACCCCCCACCCTCCATTTATTTCAACACATGCTAGCCTGGGGGTTAAAGTCTAAGCTACCGGAGCTAAAGCTTGCTCTTTCCCCAGGGCTAGGCCAGCTCCTGGAACCACCATAAGCAGCCGCTAACACCCCTTCTCCTGTGATACCCCCATAGCCAGTCCCAATCTGAAGTATGCAGGGCTTCAGGGAAGTGTTGCCCGTCGCCAGAAAGTGTCTTCCTTGTCCTGAAGAAGGTCTGACTTCTGTGTTCCTGAGCCTGGACATGGCTTCTAGCCTGGGTGTCCAAGGGTCAGATCCAGGGGGCAGCAGGGGAGGTGTTTGCTTTGAGATACACCAGGTAGATGACCAGAAGAAGTAAGCATGTCCCCTGTCTTCTAGGGCCCAGTGAGAGCACATGCAAGTCTCACTCTCCTGAGCCTTTGACTGGTGGCCACATGGCACACTCCCACACCACTGCACTCAAACACCTCGAGGCCCCCCGAGACCCTCCAAAGTCCTACATCTTCAATAGGCTGCTAGGCATGTCCTTGTTTGTGTAGTCACCCCCACCTCTGACCAGAGGTTTCAATAAATGAATGTCCCAAGAGCTATAAGAATCTCAAGGTAGAGGTGAGAGAGCATTGAGTCCAGCATGGTACCCATCAGAGTCTCAGGAGACTGCGGTATATTCAGGCCAGGAAGCCAGCCCTGGTGGTGACTAACATTTATTGGACACTTGCTATATGCCAGACACAGATCTCTGTTCTTCATCCTAACAGTCCTGCTATCCATACTGAACAGACAAGGAGAGGAAGCTAAGATGAGTCACCCAGCTTGCTGAGCTCACTTAGCAGCACCTCAGCACAGGGACTGGGGACAGAACCCGGCCTGCCTGTCTCGGGAGCCTCTGCTCTTTCCCACCGCCACAGGCAGAGAACCTCCAGGCTGGAGAAAGTGCTGCTGTGGGGGCAGCTGCGTCCCTTCTTCCCTCTCAGGCAGGCACGACACAGCAGCTGACAGCGTGGTAACACGGTCATGACGGTCCTGACACTGAAGGTGGCTAACCCTGGGCAGAGGCTCCAGGGTGGGGACACATGCAAGATGGGCACAGGATTGTATGAGCTGCAGGCAGCTGATAGACACCTCAGCTGCTTCCCCACCCTCCCGCATGCTTGGTGTGGCCATCACGGGGCTGTCCTCTTTTCCCTCCCCTGATGTCACCCCAGCTCCGCCTCTCTTCCTCTTTATGACCGCAGTTTCCTCTCCTCTGCTCTCTTCCTGGCCGTGGGAAGATCATGCAGGTCTCTTCTCCAGCTGTCCCTGTGACATTCCCATACCATATCCATAGTAATAACATCTGAGCCAGGTGGTGGTGGCACATGCCTTTAATCCCAGCACTCGGGAGGCAGAGGCAGATGGATCTCTGTGAGTTTGAGGTCAGCCTGGTTTACAAGAACTAGTTCCAGGACAGGCTCCAAAGCTACAGAGAAACCCTGTCTCAAAAAACCAAAAAAAAAAAAAAAAAAAAAAAAAAAATTGCTAGCTACTTAATATGCACTCTATTGTCTTTTCCTTTAGAAAGGGTCTCATAGCCCAGGCTGGCCTCAGGTTCCCTACCTAGCCAAGGAAGCCCTTGAACTCCTTTCTGACCATTCTGTCTCTACCTCCCAAATGCTGAGATTGGCACTCACCGATCACACTTGGTTTATATGGTGCTGTGGATTGAACCCAGGGCTTTGTGCATACCGGGTATGCACTCTACCAACTGAGCTATACCCCCAGCCAATAATATGTACTCTTAATTCTCCCTGTAAACCCATAAGCAGTCAATACTAGCTCCATTTTACAAGGGCTTAGAGAAGTTAAGATGTCTGTCGGCCCAGCATGACTGCTGAAGCTCACCTATTCTCCCAGCGGTTCCTCACCTTCCATGTAGTTCCCTGAGCTCATCAGAGCCTTTATCAAACAGAAGAGAAACCGTTTAAGAACGGTCAGTTGGAGGGATGAAGAGGATAGCTATTATCAGGAAAGATTCACATGTGGTCTCCATCTGACATAAATGGGGGCAATGGACTAACCTGGTATGTTTGTTTGTTTGTTTGTTTTTTGAGACAGGGCTTCTCTGTGTAGCTTTGGAATCTGTCCTGGAACTTACCCTGTAGACCAGGGTGGTCTTGAACTCACAGAGATCCGCCTGCCTCTGAATCCCAAGTGCTGGGATTAAAGACATGTGCCACCACTGCCCAGCTGAGCTGGTGTATTTTATCTAGCTGGAAAGATGTTTTCTGAACTCGGAGAACAGACCTGATAACAGTGAAGGGCTGGGGAGTATGGATGAAGAGGAAAGCCCCGCTCATGCACTTTATGTAAGAATCTCAGGGTAGTGTCGTTCTGTGGTAGAGCAGATGCTCAATATGTAGGAAGTCATGGTTCAGTATTCAGGACAAAAATCATATATAAAAAGGCTGGGCATGGTGGTGTGTGCCTTTAATTCTAGTACTTGGTAGACAGAAGCAAGTAGATCTCTGTGAGTTCAAGACTAACCTTGTGTATATTCTGAGTTCCAGACAAGCTAGGTTACATAGTGAGACTGTCTAAATAAATCAATAGGCTGTACCAGCATTAGGAGGTTGGGCTTCTGCAGCAGACACCTCATGATTAGTCACTTGGCAAAATGGAAATTTCCTACATGTTATGTTACAGATGGCCTGACTCCTTGACAGTCCCAGGAGCCCAGTGCACCCTCCTGAGGCCATCATGAAGCCCCTAGAGCTGCAGAAAGCAGAGAAGGAAGGAGGGAGGAGACAAGAGGTACTATATTTTCTTTAGAAAATGATTTCTATATTCTTATTTTGGTGTGGGGATACATGCCTCAGTGTACATACGGAGGTCAGAGGAAGCTTCTGGAGCTGCCTCTCTCCTTCCACCTTTCCATGAATTCTGGAGATTAAACCCAGGTTACCAGGCTTATACAGTGAACCTACTTACCCGGAGCCTTCTCGCCATCCCTGTCCTCTTTCCAAGATACAACCCAATCCTGGCCCCCATCAGGCTGGAAAGATGGAGAGAGAGAGAGAGAGAGAGAGAGAGAGAGAGAGAGAGAGAGAGAGAGAGAGAGAGAGAGAGGAGCACACTGTTCCTGCAGAGGTCCTGGGTTTGATTCCCAGCACCCATGTTGAGCTGCTCACAACTGCCTGTGATTCCAGCTGTGTTGACTCCATTGGCTCCTGTGGCCTCTGAGACACCAGCCAGCATTGGATGCACAACCCATAGAGATACACAATTAAAATAAAAACATAAATCTTTTTCTCTTTCTTTCTTCCTTCCTTTCTGTCTCCTCCCTCCCTCCCTCCCTCCCTCCCGCCCTTTCTTTCTTTATCTGGGTCTGTACTGGCATTCACTCTGTAGACCAGGCTGGCCTCGAAATCAGAGATCTGCCTGCCTCAGCCTCCAGAGTGCTGGGATTAAAGGTGTGTGCCACTATAGCCTGCTCTAAGATATAAATCTTTAAAAAAAAATTCCAGATTATGTTGTCCCCTGTCCCTGGAAGCAGATTCTTATATACCCCAGGCTAGACTCAAGAGTCCTGTGTATCTGAGGATGACCTTGAACTTTTTTGTTTGTTTGTTTTATTGTGTTTTGTTTTGAGACAGGGTTTCTTCTGTATAGCCCTGAAAGTCCTGGAACTCTCTCTGTAGACCAGGCTTGCCTCAAACTCAGAGATCCGCCTACCTCTGCCCTCTTGGTGCTGGAATTAAAGGCGTGCGCCACCACACTCAGCGACCTTAATTCTTATAGATCAGTATATTTGCCTTGTGTAGATCCCAGGGACCTCGGGAGACCTACACATGGGGCTTCTAGTTAAAAAGTACAAACCAGGGAAATAGATTTTAGGGGAGGGGTCAGAACACAGGAGCCCATGGCACGTGAATGAAAACGGCTCCTGTGTGGAACTTACATCCCCACACTTTCGTAAGGCTGCTGGGAAGGGGATGTGCTGTCAGGCAGGGCACCGGTGATGGAACCTCTGGAAGGGTCAGAGGCAAGGATGGAGACTTCCAGGTCTGTCCTGACAGAAAGAAGCAGGGCTGAGGCAAGGAGGACGGGACCGCCAGACATAAGAGGAAAACTCTATGTGGCCAGATGGCTACAGGCCATAGGAACACATCATTTATTGAATACCTACCATGGGTGTGGAAGAAAGGGAAGGAGAAAGACAGGCATGGTCCCTTACCCTGTGAAATTTATGAGCTTTCAGTTTTTCTCTGTCCCCCTGCTACCCCTGCTACAGAGACAGCTGTGAGATCCCAAAGGGAGGCCAGGAAAGCCTGAGGAAGGCGGCCCTGAGCTGAGAACTGGACACCCGCCATCTTGGGGCACAGTGTGGGTTGCGGTACTGGTTGGAATGGGCATTGAGGTTGTGGGTTTGCTTCTTTCCCACACCAGGCATGTGACCTGATTTCTCAGGCTGAGATGAATGTGACCTCATGTGGGCTAGGGGCTCTGGCCCCCTTGCAGGCCTCTAACTCTGGCTGTCCCTTTTTTTATTTAAGGTTGAGTAGGAATCCTCTTTCCCATCACCTGAGACCCCAGGCCACCAACTATACCCCTATTTTCCAGTGTGAAGTGGAAATCCTGTGAAAATGCTTCTGTGAAGCCTCTGGGCCTCGGCTTCAGCTTCCTGGGCCCCTCTTGGCTTGACTGGAAGAGAGGCCCCATGACTTCACCTCCTCAGAAAGCATCCCAGCTCACTGCTTCCTCTCAGTGCATTCCAGCCCCTCTGCCTGTCTGCCTGCGTGCTTTGGCCCGTCTCACACAGCCTTCCCTTTATTCCCCCTAGAGCGGCCTCCTCCAGGCTCTGCCTGCCTTCTGCTTAGACTTCAGGGCTGCTCCCTTGCAGCCGAGCCCTGCTGACGAAGCTGAGGAGCCTCTCTCTATGGTCACTCGTGAATCCTGTGGCCACGAGACATTCTCTTGCTGATTTTCCTTTCTTTTCTTTCTTCCTTTCTTTTACTTCCTTTTTATTTTATGATAGGGTCTCACTATATAGCTATAACTGGCCTGGGACTTGCTACATAGACCATACTGGCTTGGTACTTAATGATGGCCCTGCCTCTGCCCCCCATCCCTATACACCCATGCCTCCCATGTCCTGGGTGGAGATGCAGCGTGGTTGGTAGAGTGCTAGGTAGAGGCTCTGCCATTGACCTTTTTCTCCAGCTCTCGAGAGCATTCTCTGTGTGTGTGTGTTGTACATGTGTGTGCGCACAAGAATGTGCATATGTAGAGGCTGGGGGTGGCAGTGGGTGTCTTTCTCATTACTCTCCAGCTTATTTTTTTGAGTCAGGCTCTCTCAGTGAACCAGAAGCTCACCGTTTTGACGAAACTGTCAGGTCAGGAGCTCCCGGAATATCTGCCATACCCATTGCTGCCCAGTGCTGGGGCTACCACATCCAGCTTCTATTTTTGTTTTGTTTTTGTTTTTCTGTTTTGTTTTTATTTAGTTTTTGGTTTTTTGAGACAGAGTTCTCTATGTAACAGCCTGGGCTGTTTTGGAACTTGCTTTGTAGACCAGGCTGGCTTCAAACTCACAGAGATTCTCTTGCCTCTGCCTCCTGAGTGCTGGGATTATAGCTGTGCACTACCACTGCCTGACCCATATCCAGCTTTATACCTGGGTGCTGGAAATTGGAATTCAACTCCCCACTTTACCCAATGAGTAAAGTTTCTCCTGCCCCCTTCAAAAAATTATTTTTTTTTTTTACTGGAACTCACTGTGCAGACCAGGATGGCCTCCATTTTACAGCTTTTCCTGCCTCTGCCTCTTGAGTCTGGCACTAACGGTGTGCAGCACCGTGTCCGGCCCACAGTGAATTCTTAGTCCCTCTGCATTCCTGTGCCTCAATGTCCTTGTCTGTAAAATGGGGACTGTAACAGTTCTTAGCTACAGAGCCATCAGGAAAATTACATGCTATTAGGAAACTGTAGACCCATAGAACCCTCAGAGCAGGGCCTGGCCCATAGCAAACTGTTGCATAAGTATTAGGGTATTGTTATGGAACATGTTTGCCATCGTGATGAAGATGTGTATGGGCAAAAGTTTGGTTTTATTTGTTTATCTATTTATTTATTTTGTTTTTTTCAAGACAGGGTTTCTTTGTGACTTTGGAGCCTGTCCTGGAACTAGCTCTTGTAGACCAGGCTGGTCTCGAACTCACAGAGATCCACCTGCCTCTGCCTCCCGAGTGCTGGGATTAAAGGCGTGCACCACCACTGCCCAGCCCAGTGCTGGTTTATAAATCCAGGGATCCAGACCAAATCAGTCCATGAAACCTTCAGATTTCCATGGCCCATCTGTGCGGTGAGGACGGCTCTGGGATAAAGACCTGTGACACCGCATCCAGCTTGGTCAGCCCACAATGTTTGCTGTGTTCACAGTCTGCACAGTCACGTGAACACTGCTCTGGCGACCGCTGAACCTTGCTCCTGTCTCCCACACCATACAAAACCAATGACAGAACAAGCCATACACCCACGTGGGTTTACACCCCCCTGCTGCCTAGAGGAGCACCTCTGCCCTTGTCCTGATCCAGCAGGGGGCTCCAGTATCTCTGATGGTACCCAACCATGCCCCTTGTCCAATCTTTGCATATCTCCCCCAGTAGGGGTAAGGGCTGAGGCAGCTGCCACTGTATTGGAGGAGGGGTGAAGTAGCCCTACCCTGTCCCTCCCACAACTCTCTGCTTCCTCACTGTACCCAGGGCCTCCTTGGTGAACCAGACCTACACATGCATAAAGGGCGGTGGGGATTATTCCAGCCCACAGCCACCTGCGACTCTGACTCCGCTAGGGCAGGTGCTTCAGCAACACCTGGGGAAGACCCTTGGCGGTTTGGGGGGTCTGTTTGGGTTTGATCTTTATTTTCTCCTCAGAGGAAGTAAATAAATAGCCCTTCATGTGTCTGGGTGGATGCGAGGATGCCAGACCGTGTGCCTGCTGCACACCGCTAACAGCCGTGACCCAGCCCTAGAGGAAGTGGTAACGAAGCGATTGCTTGTTTTATTTTCCATTTACTCTTCTGCCTCCTTCCCGCCTCCACCCTTTTTATATGTGCTGAGTGGTTTTCTCTGTTGGCCTGGGATCTAATTGTTAGCCCGTTTATTCTTTAATTCACTCATTGTGGTGTGAGGGGGAAAATGGGGACTTCAGATGAGCCTGAGTTAGTCTTGAGGTGTGCACCAAGATGGCAAGCCAGCTGCCAAGTCACTCCAGTCTCGTGGGGCTTTGAGTCACACCACACCTCACAGGACTGCTGCAGTCATTAAACGGGACTGTGATTTGCTTACCTCAGCACTCAGTCCCTTTAACCTGGCAGTGGGTGGCCCACTGAGGCCTGATGACCCGAGTTCAAGCTCCATAACCAGTATGAAGGTGGCAGGAGAGAACCGACTTGACAGAGTTGTCCCTTGACCTCAACATGTGTGCCATGACTTGCACTCCATGGCATGCACGTGCACACACAAAATAATAAAAGAAATTTAAGTTGTTTTTTTCCTTTAAAGATAGCAATGGGGCCAGAAAGGATGGTATACACTTGTAATCTCAGCACTTGGGAGGAAGAGGCATGGGGACAGCTGTGAGTTCAAGACTAACTTGATCTACAGAGTAGTAGTTCCAGTACAGTCAGAGCTATATTCTAAGACTTTGTCTCAAAAACTAAGGCAAGAAGCTGGGCGGTGTTGGCACACACCTTCAATCCCAGCACTTGGGAGGCAGAGGCAGGTGAATTTCTGTGAGTTCAAGGCCAGCCTGGTCTACAAGAGTTAGTTCCAGGACAGACTCCAGAGCTACAGAGAAACCCTATCTCAAAAAAACCAAAAAGAAAAAAAAAAGGAAAAAGAAAGAGAAAAAACAACTAAGGAAGGGGAAAAAAGGGATAGAGGAAGAAGAAGACAGTCATGGGGTCAGCCATGCCTGTAATACTAGCACTCAGGAAGCAGAGGCAGGTGGGCCTTGAGCCTTGAGTTCCAGGTCCTATGCAGTTATCTGAACTACACAGTAAGACAATGTCTCAGACAAACAAGGCTGTAAGCATGAAGACATGAATTCAAATCTCCAGCATCTCCATAAAGAAGACAGATACCAGGCATGTACATGCCTTTTGCCCCAGCATTGGAGGTGGAAGGGAGGGGGCAGAGATAGGATCCAAAGAGCTACCAGGCCACCCAGCCTAGCTAAATTGGGAAGCTTCCAGTTCAGTGAGATAACCTATCTCAAGGCAATAAGGTGGCTAGTGCTGGAGGAAGACTTCCTGTGTCCTGCTTTGACCCCTGTGTGTGCACACCTATAGCATGTACAGTACTCACACGCTAAATAAACACTGAAAACTAGAAGCAAGTCTAGTGCCCCAGAAGCTAAGCTGGGGAGCCGATGCTGGGGGACTGTGTGTTCAAGGCTAGCCCAGTCAATTTAACAAAATAAAAAAAGTTCCAGAGGGCTAGGGATGTAGTTCAGTAGTAACATGCCCTAGGTTCTGTCTGCCTTGCTGGGAGTGTGGGGGCTAGGGACCCAGAAGCAGGACAGGAAGAGATGTAGTTTGGTAGTAGATTATTGGTTATTGAACATTTCCACGACTCAGAAACCATTTGAGGTCTCTTAGATCCTCTCGCAGAAGTTCAGTCCATCCTGGGACTTCCATGCTGGGATGGGGCTCAGTCTGTCCTCCCAGGCATTTTGCCCATGGTAAATCAATATAACTCTCAGCTACCTATGATTCCAGCTCCAGTTGATCCCGTTCCTCTGACCCCCAAGGGCAGCAGCACCCATGTGCACACACTGTCTCCCCACACACACCCTGTACACATCATAAAAAAAAATTGAAGTTGGTATACGAGCCAGGCATGGTGGCTCACCTCTGCAATCCCAGCATTTAGTAGGCTGAGGCAGAAGGACTGTTGTGTGTTTGAGGCCAGTAGGGTGGTTGTATGTTTGTATGAGTTCTTTCCCTGTGCATCCACACTCATCATTTATTCTAAAATAGAACTGTAGATATAGTACATGTATGATCACAGGCTTATTTTGCATACCCAATGTTGCATTTCACACTCTCTAAAAATATATATTTGGGGCTCAGAGGTTAAGAACAATGACTGCTCTTGCAGAGGACCCAAATTTAGTTCCCAGCACCCACATGGTGACTCACAACCATCTATAACTTCAGTTCCAGGGGAGCTGACTCTTTCTTCTGGCCTCCGTGGGCACTGCGTGCATGTGGCGTACAAACATACATGCATTTGAAATACTCAAAGTAATTTTTGATGAAACTAAAACAACAACAAATATTCTAACTCTCTCTCTCTCTCTCTCTGTGTGTGTGTGTGTGTGTGTGTGTGATGGATCAGCACATTGGTGCTTGATGCTAATCCTGACCATCCAGAGTCTGATCCCAAAATTCAGTTGGCCTCTGAATTTTGCATTCCTACACTGGTGTAGACAACCACACACATGCACATAGACACACAAAATAAATACATATGTAATAAAAAGAAGAAAATGAATCCAACATATATATCAATAAATAAATGTTTTTTTAAAAAAGACTACTGAGACTGGGGATGTAACTGAGAAGTAAAATAATTGTCTAACATATAGAGGACCAGGGCTCCTACCCCTCACTGCAATAAAGCAGATAAATAACCCTTCCTTAGCACTTTTAACACTCAAAATCTAGCCAGGTGGTGGTGGTGCACACCTTTAATCCCAGCACTTGGAGGCAGAGGCAGGTGGTTCAAAGCCAGCCTGATCTACAGAGTGAGTTCCAGGACAACCAGGGCTATACAAAGAAACCCTGTGGGGGGTGGGGAGGGAGAGAAAACCAGTTAAAATCTAGCTGTGATGTTGAGAAAATTTTCAGGTTTTGTTTTGGCATATGTAAAATCTACAACAGCATTCTAAGAGCTGAAGGAAATGAAATGGCTTCCCTAGTCAGCATTTTATTGGCACAATATAAGATTTAAGGGCTGGGGAATCGGCTCAGCAGAAAAAGGCTCTTCCTGCCCAACATAATGGCTTGAGTTTGAGCCCCAGGACCACAGTGGCTTGAGTTTGAGCCCCAGGACAAATAATAATAATAATAAACATATGTTTGTTTGTTTGTTTTGTTTTGTTTTTCTGAGATGGATTTCTCTGTGTAACAGTCCTGGCTGTCCTGGACTCACTTTGTAGACCAGGTTGGCCTCGACTCATAGAGATCCACCTGCTTCTGTCTCCCAAGTACTGGGATTAAAGGCATGTGCCACTACCACCCAGCAATAATAAACATTTTAAAAGATGCTAATTAGTATTTTAAAAAACATAAGTATTGATTCCTACCTATATAATGAACTTTAATAAACTGTTTTCTTTATGCCAGTGTGTAGATTTTGTGTGTGTGTGTGTGTGTGTGTGTGTGTGTTACATGCATGTGTGTACAAGAGGTCAAGGTTGACATTGTCATCTCTCTTCACATTATATTTTTTCGAGACAAGGCCTCTCACTGAAACTGGAGCTAGCTATTTTGGCTAGAATGGTTGAACAGTGAGCCCCTGAGATCTTCCTGTCCATGTTGCCCCAGTTCTGGGGTTATAGTTTCACATCCATACTAGGGGTCTGAACTCGAGTCTTCATGCTTGCATTGCAAACATCTTACTTACCGAGCAGTCTTCAAAGCCCAGTGTGTGGATGGCTAATGCTTGTATAATAGTCCCCTGTTTTACTCAATCCTTGTACAATTGCCTAAGTTTTTGTGTTGGCTCAGGAGACAAACTGCCTGACTTTTAGAATTCACTCCTGCTCAGGCCTCTTAACACCCAGCCAGTGTCCGCTGGTGATGTGTGGCATGATGATCCTCCATTGGGTGTACAGAAAGCTTCAGGGGATAGGGCAATTGGGGTCCAATCAGGGAGGTCTTTGTAGAGACCAAACATGCTTGTGACGCCCCTTGAAGGAAGATGCTGAGGCTGGGGATAGTTTAGAGGGCTGCCACTGTGTGACTCGCTATCAATTCTGTCGGTCCTAACACCCCCCCTCCCCACTCGGGAGGTTTGTTTCTGTCTTCCCTTTAGAGATGACAGATTCTGCAAACAAGAGCTCCAGCTGTTTATCAGGGGCCCCTCCTAGGCCCACATGCCAGGGGCTCCCACTCCCTGCTCGAGAAGCTGTGGGGTCCTGATTAAGTCGACAGCTGAGGCAGGGGACTGGGCGGGTATGGAGGGAGGCTGGGAGCACAGTAGCAGCAGAGGTAGAAGGCTGTAGGGGAGGAGGTGGTGCCCCACTGGGGAGCCCGGGCAAGGAGAGGAAGCCGACTGTGCCCCTCTGTGCTACCAGGGTGTGTCTCACCCTCCTCTGCCTGGAGTAACGACACCTCCCTCAAGGCTGTGACCACAGCACCTGCTCTGCAGCCCCATGCATTCTGCACTCAGGATTAATTCCTCTGCTTTGGCCCCTCAACAAATCAACATGGCTTCCGGATGTGAACTTCAGGGGCCTGGAGATGTGGTCAGTGGCAAAGTGTTCGTCTTACATTATGAAGGCCCAAGCCTTGATTACCAGCAACACAACCAAAACAAGCAAACAAACAACAAAAACCTCAGAACTGGGGACAGAAGAAATGAGCCAGTGGGTAAAGGCTGGCGTTGCCAACAGTTCACGGTGGAAGGAGAGAACCAAGTCTCTGTACATAGGTGTGCCCTGGCTTGTGACAGTAGTAATCATATAACCTTAGAGCTGAGTGAGGATGGTGCACCTGTCATTCCAGCACTTGGAAGGTAGAGGCAGGAGGATTAGGAGTTCAAACCTGTCTAGGCTACATGAGATCCCGTCTCAAAAAAAATTATTAAAAGTGAAGCTTAGAATAAGAAAACAAAAACTAAAAATATGAAGAAAAAATGAATGGTGGCACATATCTCAAAAAACAAACCAAACAAAAGCCTGATTTCCTGTCATATCAATGACGATTCAGGGAAGTTGGTAGAAGTTTGAATTAGATGGTGTGTATGATCCCTTCCGTCCTTACTTTATCCCTGGGAGGAAAAACAAGGGGCACATTCTGTGAATGTCTCCTAGCCTACAGAGTTGGACATTAACCTCATTTCTGTAGTCAGGAGCTACCAAGGGCATATTTAGATTCCCAGCTTGTGAAATTCAAAGTCCTCAGAACACACCAATGTTGGTTTGGGGTTCAGATGTGGGCTAAGGAAAAGTTCAAAAGACAAGCCACAGGGCTGGGTCGGAGCCACAGGACTGAGCACAGATACCTAATCTTTTTTAATGCTTTTATTTATTTATTTTTAAAGATCTGTTTATTTTGATGTGCATTGGTGTTCTGCCTGCATGTATGTCTAGGTGAGGGCACCAGATCCCCTGGAACTGGAGTTATAGATGATTGTGAGCTGCCATCAGTGCAGGGAATTAAGCCCATTTCCTCTGGAAGAACAGCCCCCAGACACCAGATCTTAATTCTGACATAATTTCAGACTTAGACTAAAGCTGCAAGAATTGTACCAAAAAATTTCCCTGGGGAGATGGCTCAGCAGTTAAGAGCACTGGCTGCTCTTCCAGAGGACCAGGGTTCAAGTCCCAGTACCTATGTGGCAGTTCACAACTGTCTGTAACTCCAGTTCCAGAGGATCTGGCACCCTCATACAGACATACAGGCAGGCAAGATACCAATGCACATAAAATAAAAATGAGTAAACCTTTAAAAAGTTCCACTATAGTCTTCATAAAGATTATCCAAATGCTAACATTTAAAGAACTATTTTCTTGCGTGCATGCATGTGCGCATGTGTGTGTTGGCGGGTCAGTATGCGGCACAGGGATGGGACACACGGTGAGGTATATAGAGGGCAGCCACTGCTGTCAGTCCCCCTATCTTGTTTGAGAGTCTCCTGTTGTTCACCACTGTGTACGCCAGGCCGGCCGGCCGGCCCATGGCCTTCTGGGGACTCTCCTGCCTCAACACCCCCCTTGCCTTGTTCTGAGATAACAGGCATGCTGCTGCACCCATACTTAATTAGGTATTGGGGATCCAAATTCAGGTCCCCCTCACTCTTGGCAAATTATTTACCCCATGAACCATCTCTCCAGACCAATTTACTTTGTTTTCCATGCTGGTGCATGCCCAAGAACTTCTTAAAGAACTCTTATTTTTGTAAGACGAGGCTGGCCTCAACTATAGCTGAGGATGGCTACAGTTAAGGATGTCTTCCTGCCTCCATCCCCTTGGTATCGGTGTTACAACTTTATTTGGTGCTGGGGATGGAATCCAGGACCCCATGCTCATTATGCAAGCATCCTATCAACTGTGCGACACCTCCAGCCCCCAGGCAAAGGACGTTAGAGAGACACATCTTCAGCAGTGAACTAAGATGAGGAGCTTTTTCTGTGAATTCACTTGGGTTCCCTTATCAAGCACAGTTTCCCCATAGCAGTGGCTCCAGGAGCATCTGAGCTAATCCCTGTGTTTATTTCCACGGCATCCCTACACAGATACTGGAAAACTGTGGCGTCAGGTGAACAGGTATTCAATCCCTCAATTCTGGAGGCCAGAAGCCTGATAACAAAGTGTGAGCAGGACAACAGGCCCTGAGAAGCTTCTGCGGCAAGATCCTTCTCGTCTCTTTCCCCGTTTTGTAGCCCCAGGCACTCCTTGGTTTATAGCTGGATTGCTCCAATCTCTGTCTCTGTCTTCAGAAGTCATCATCTCTCTGTGTCTTGCACTGGTCATATCAGATCCAGTGCCCTTCCTGCTCCAGAACTGGCTCATCTTAATGACCCTGCTTCCAGATATGGCCACATTCTGAGACTTAGGGTTAGAACTTCAGCTTCCATGGAGCTTTGGGGAGAAATCTGTAACATCCTCTACCTCATTTTTCCATTTGGGGGGCAATCCATACACCCCTTCACCTCATTTTCCTAGCTTGACCCTGCACTTCCCTGCGGATGGGCTCTCTACTTAAGCCATACTATCTCTTCAGAGGAGTGACTGCTTGGGGTGGGGGTGGGGTGGGGTCTGCTTTCTCAGACTGGCTCAGTTCCTGCCTGTTTCCCCTGTGCCTCAGGATCCTTCCTTCCCAACACTGGTGATAATGCTAGCCTTCACTTACCTGCCACTAATTATATACTGGGGATACTTCTGAATTCTCCATGAAGCTGAGCATGGTGGCCCATGCCTGCAGTCCCAGCACTTGGGAGTGAGAGGCCAGAGGCTCTCCAGGGATTCAGGCCAGCCTGGGCTACATATAGAGAACCTGTCTCAAATTGGAATTAAACAAATAAAACCCAAAGACACAACAAAAATCCCAAACCTGAGCCAAACCAAAACTACCCAGCCACCCCCACACACAAACAAAAGCAAGAAGTCTTCCATTCAGTTCCCTTTCAGCTCTGTCAGGAAAGGACCAGTGTACCCCTCACTCGACAGTGGAGAACAGAGGCCCAGAAAGCATCCCTGCCCGAGGACTGCCGACAGGCATTCCGGGTCTCGCTCCTTGCTTACCTTCTTCCTGAGTCACTGGTGTCTCAGTGCCCAAGAGCACGAGCGTGTTCATTGTTCTTCCTTCTGGGGCTTGCAGAGCTGTGACATCTTCTGCTATCTGCCTGTGCAGCATGGCGGCGTGGTAAGGGGGGTAGTCTGTCAGGTGCAGAATTGTGTTCTCCATTCTGGGGCAGGAGATAGATACTTGGTGGTCCCTTCCTTTCCTAGAGTAGGTCAATAGTCTTAGAGGCGCACACCATCCTTGCCTTCCCCAGAGGAAGCACCTCCTAAGAGGATGTGGCAGAAACACACAATGGCTCAGTCAGTAGTCTACCACATAAGCATGAGGACCCGAGTTCCAACACCAGCACCCAAGGGAAAACACTAGGTACAGTGGTGCCTGCTTGCAGTCAGTGCTGGGGAGGCAGAGGCAGGAGGATCTCTGGGGGCTGGCTGGCCAGTCAGATTCCAATGAGAGATCGGTCTCAGAAAATAAGGTTGGTGGCTCTCGAGAAAGGACTTCCAATGTTGTCCTATAGCCTTGGCACATGGATTTGAACATGTGCATTCACATACATGCAAACACGTGCATGTACAAAATAAAAATAAATGAAAAGACATCTTTGGATACTCAAATACGATAGATCCATTGACTTCTTGAACTACTGCAGTGTTTCTTTTACAGTTTTTATTACGTTTTATTTATTTTGGGGAGGCGGCAAGAGCATGTGGAGGTCAGAAGACTTACAGGGTCATTCTCTCTTGCCATGGTGTGGGTTCCCGGAATTGAACTCAGGCCATCTAGCTTGGCCACAAGACCCTATCCCCCGAGCCATCTCATAGACCTTTGCTGTAATGTTTGCCCATATGAAGACAAGTCAAGAAGGAATATAAGATTTCTACTTCATTTTTACAGTGGAACAAACACTGATCTAAATTAAATCTATTAAATAAAATCGATTAGGAAAGGAAGGGGAGGGAAGAGCCAGGAATTGTTATGATGATTGCTGTGGAACTTTCTAAGGCTTATCAATCAGGAATTCCTTGGTATAGATGACAGCCATGTCTAGCTCAGCCCTTGAAGGCCCTGACCCACACCATCATAGGTGCCCTGGGGTGACTGAAGGCAGTTGCTCCACCCCCAGAGGAGCCCAGCTGTCTCTGCTTGCCCTCACTCAGCCACCTGGACTCATTCACAGTTTTCCTGTCAGTTGGGCTGTGCGCGGGAAAGGGCCCCTGTGGGTGGGGAGGGGCCGTGTCTCATTTGCTGTGGGGTTTGGTATCTTTCCTCAGGCTTCAGCAGAACAGGTGCTGGCCAACCAGCTGGGTGAATTGAGGACATTCTTTTTCCCCCCATCCTCCTTCCAACTCCCTCCCCCAACCCAGCCACACCAGAGCCACATCCCATTTCCTCCCCCACCCCATTCACAGCCTTCCCTCCCTTCTCTGTCATCTACCCTGCTAGAGCAGCACCCCATGAAGGGGACTCACAGGGAAAATGGATGAAAGTGTCCCACCGCCACCCTCCTGTTCTGTTCTATTCAGAGGGGAGGGAGAGATAGGAAGGATGAGCTGTTCTAGGGATGGCCCAGGTCCCTGATTTTACCTACAGGCTCCATGCACGTGCAGTAAAGGCCATTATGTAGCTAAATGACCATCCCTCCAGGGCTCCCTCCTGGTCTCCTAAGAGAATAGGCATGTGGGTGGATGGTGAAGGAGTCAGACTCAGAGTCACATTCTAGAACAAAGATCCTCACAGTGGAGCCTGTACCTGCACAGCCTGGAGGGCCTCACAGCTTCCCTTGAGAGTTGATGATTCTGTGGGACTGGAGTGGGGCCCAGGAATTGCATTTCCAGGTTGTTCCCTGGCAGGTGGTTGCTGCTGCTTCTGCTCGTATAGGGACCGTACTCAACACCTCTATTCCAGGGCACCTCCTAAGGGATAAGAACTCAAGGAAGAGGGGTTCCAGTGGTGCCTCTCCTCTTCAAGGTCTGTATGTCCCGTTTTATGCAGAGGGGAAATGTGGCTTAAGAGACGAGATCAGGGCTACCCTTGGCTACACAGTGAGTTCCGGTCTAGCCTGGCATGTGAGATGGCAGGTCAAGGCATTTGCTATGATGCCCTGCTGCCTGAGTTTGATCATCAAGAACAACCAGATGTAAGCAGAGAACCTATTTCCCTAAGTTTTTCTCCTAACTTTCGAACACACAAACACACAGATGCATGCATGCATGCACACATGTACGTACATAAGCACGCACATAAATGCAATACAGCCTCGAGGAGACCCTCCTTGTCTGTTTGCCCCCACCTGGCCTGCCCTTCTGAGCAATGCTGCCTGCCCACTTGAATCTCTTGTTCCTCCAGCTCCTTTCCTCCCAGCCCTGGGAGAAGAGATGCCTCTGTCTTCTCTGGGGTTTGCTTTTCACTCATCCTGTGCTGTGGAATGCTGAGCAGCAGGTCCAAAGCACAAAGCTAATCCCACTGCAGCAACCCGGGAGGGACCCATAGTAATGTATTAGAGACATCGCTCAACTCCAGGTAGCAAATATTCCTGCTTTTGCAAAAATTAACTACCATAAGGTGAAAACTAATGCTTGCAGAAGTATTTATGTACATGCAGACAGAAAGCCTGGCTGGCAGGGTCCCTTCAGGGCCACCAACCAGGGCTCTACTTCGAGATTTTAGGGGCAGGAATGTAGCTCAGTGGCAATGCTAGCTAGCTTAGTCTTTGGCAGGCCCAAGCACCTTGAAAAATGAGGGGGACTTGTGCATTTATTTTCTGGGTTTTTTTGATTTGTGTGTGTGTGTGTGTGTGTGTGGTTTTGTTTGGGCTTGTTTAACTTTAATTTTTATTTATTTACTGGAAAAGCTGAGGTAGGAGGAGAGCTTCAAGTTCAAGGCCAGCCTTGGCTTCATAGGAGTTCTGGGATGGGCTGGAATCCAGTATAAGACCTTTTCCCATTGTTTTAAGAAGTAAGAATATAAAAATAAAATGTTTTATTATGTGATAATGTGGCATAGCCCTGAAAGTGATGCATGTAGGGAGCAGGAGGTAGGGCTCGGGGCTCTGCTATTTTATAGCTGTATAAACCTGTGCACCTCTGAACACTTTTGTTTCAAGTTCATTTTTTTTTTTTAATTTAAAAAGAGATGGAGATGCTAGAGAGCTGGCTGGTTGAGAGCACTCACTGCCGTGGGAAGGGCCCCAAGTCAGCTCGCAGCACAGGGTCAGGTGGCTCGTGACTGCTGGAGCTAGCTCCAGCTCCAGGGGATTCAGCGCCTCTTGCCTCTGAGGGCACCTGTGCTCATGTGCACATATGCGCACTGACTCATAAGTCATAATTAAAACAAATGGAGCCTCGGGCTCCCAGCCCTTCCCTGCTGAGCTGTTGGCGGCCTGAGGGATTCTAGAGGAGGGGCAGCCATTGCTTTCAGTTGTGTAACAAATGGTGAGCCCACCAGGCTCCAGTGAATAGTGTCAAACCTATAGCCACACGCAGTATCTGTTTAAAAACGGAGCATCACAAAACAAACCAAAATGGCATGAATATGGGAAACGGACCTGTAGAGAAGAGGAGGGAATAACGGATGGGAGGAAACTAAGAGACGGTGATGGCTGAGGGTATGAAATTAACAATGAATACATTCAATCAATTAAAAAAAAAGATGAGGCCAGCAAGCTGGCTCACTGAGTAAGCATGCTTGCCACCAAGTCTGACAAATTGAGTTCAATTCCCAGAGCCCATGTGGTAGGAGAAGGGGATCAACCCTCATAAATTGTCCTATGCTGTGGTACTTACCCATAAGCATACAAGCAGGAAATTAATAAATGTGGTTTAAAAAATTAACAAACATCACCCAAAAGATGCCAGTGCAGACAGATGTGGTGGTGCACACCTATAATCCTGGCATTAGGGAGGTTGAAGCAGGAGGATCAAGCATCAGGTCATCTTTGGCATATAAGGACTTTGAAGGTTACTGCAGGCTAGATTAACACTCTGTCCCTTGTCCCCTACCCCCAGCCCCCAGCCGGCCTGTGTCACCGCTTCTGTAAACCCTCAGGCTTACCCAGCTAGCTGTTCCACCATCTCATTCCTAGGTCCCTGTCTTTCCTCCACAGAATGGCCTTCACTTGCTGGCTTCATTTCCTCACCGGCTACTTTTATCTTAAAGAAACACTGCATGTTTTTGTTTGCCAATCAACATCCTTCCAAAAGAAGACAATCTGGAGACTTTAACCCAGCCTCCACAAGCAGGACTCCATCTTCTGTGGCCTCTCCGGGGCGCATAGCACACGCATGCCCTTTCATTATTGTGATCTGTATAAATGCCATTTGTGTCTTCAAACGCTTTACGTCACCTAATTTGGGAAGCCCGTCTGTGTGTGGACACAGCATCATTTCTTCTGGAGACGGTACTGGGGCTGTGCAGCCAGGCTCTGATTGTTACACACTTGGGTGCTTTCCAATCTGAGGCTACTTACTTATCCACTATTGAACTCCCTGCATTCAGCCGCTGCCTGGTCTCCAGTCTATAAAACCTGCCTTCCTAAAGGTCATGGCCATGGGTCTTCCCTGCAGCAAAAGCTGCCTCTTCCACGTCCTTGGCTAAACCCCAGTCCGCACTTTAATTGGACCTGCCTGACTAACCACCCTCATGGCCACCCACCAGCCCATCCATCAAACTGGAATTCCAAGCTCCTCTCCTTTCCTTGTTTTCTTTAAGACTTCCCAGCTAGCCTGTGGGTACAAGACCGATATCCCAGTTAGTGGGCAGATTGAGGCTGGAGGGACTCAATTTCAAATTCTACCTGGGTTACAGAGTAGGTTCAAGGCCAGACTGAGCAAGTTAGGGAGCCCCCGTCTAAAACAAGTGAGAGATAGGACTAATAATATAGCTCAGTTAAGAGTGCTTGCTTAACATTGTGTGAGGCCCTGGATTCAAACCCTAACTCTGAGGGAAAAAGTCCAAAGTCGATAAATCTGATAAGCCAAGCACCCAATTAAGGAAGTAAGAAGTGAAATGAATGAATGAATGAAACTGCATTGCAGGTATGGTTGCAGGTGACAAGCCCCAGTGACTCAGGAGGCTAAGGGTGGAGGATCCCTTGAATCTATGCTTTTGAGATAAACCTGGGCAACAAATCAAGAACTTGGCTAACCAAAAATAAAAATAGGAGTAGGCATGATGACATACGCCTTTAATCCCAGGCAGAGGCAGGAGGATCTCTGTGAGTTTGAGGCCAGGCTCGTCTGATCCAGTTAACTGGTTTATTTATTGGTGTGGTCCTGGGATGGAAGCCAGGGGTCTGGTGCACCCTTGCCCAGCACACTCCACCTCCAAGCTATGTTCACAGCTCTGTGGGCTGCTTTCTTAGTGTGTTCATTTATTTATCTGAGTGTGTGTGTGTGTGTGTGCATGTGTCAGAGGACGACTTGGGGAGTTGGTTCTTTCTTTTCACCGTGTGAATTCTGGAAATTGCACTCAGGTCGTCAGGCTTGGGGGCTGGGCCTTTACCCGCTGAGCTCTCTCAGTGCCCCACAACTGGATTATTTCTGAAGTTCCGGGATGAAACCCAGGCCTTCACCATCAGGCAAACCTTCTGTCAACTGTTTACATCACCAGCCCTACCTTTTAATTTTGTTTGTTTTTAGACAGGGTCTCCCTAAATTGCCCAGACTGTCCTTGAACCTGTTTTGTAACACAGAAGGATTTGAAATTGGGTCCTTCTCCCTCAGTCTGCCCAAAAGCTAGGATTTATGGAGACCATAGGGTAGGTCCTGTACTACTGAGCTATATCTGTGGCCCTAATTTTGGATTTTTAAAAAATTTTCTTTTCTAGCCAGGTGGTGGTGGTGAACACCTTTAATTCCAGCACTTGGGAGGCAGAGGCAGGCAGATCTTTGAGTTTGAAGCCAGCCTGGTCTGCAGATCAAGTTTCAGGACAGCCAGTGTTACACAGAGAAGCCCTGTCTTAAAAAAATAATATAACAAATAATAAATAAAATAACATAAAATTCTTTTTTAATGTGTGTATTTGAGACCATATAGCCCCCCTTGGTGCAGCTTTCTTTTTCAATCCTGTAAATGGCTTTCTGTATCCACTCTCCATAGCACGAAACACACAGACCCACAGTCTTCTGAGCTTTGACAAATGTAAACACCCTCATTACCATTCAAATAAAGTGAAGGACATTCCTATCACCCCAGAAAGCTCTATGGAGTCCATTTTGGAACCATTTCCATTTCCCCTCCAGAATTAGAACTGTTTTTGTGTAGAATTTCAACTAAACAGGATCCAGCAGTCTATTTTCTTTTTGTATCCAGTTTTGCACAGCTTGTACGTGGTGTGCAGAAGCGATTTGTTCCTTTCCAGAGCCAAGTTGCATTCCATGTATGGCTGTATATGTGCTGTTTGTTTATCCGTTTTGGTGTTGACAGACACTTGGATTGCTTCCAGTTTGCAGCTCTTAAACATCTATGAACATCCTTGTGCAAGGGTTTTTTTATTGTTGTTATTTTTTGTTTATTATTTATTTGGTTGGTCTGTATGTCTGTATAGGTGTGTGAGTGCACGTGTGAATTCAGAGAACAGCTTAGGGGAGTCAGTTCTCTCCTATTGTATAGGTCCTGGGACTCACACTCAGGTCATCAGGCTGGTGAACAGGAGCCTGAATAGGAGGGTGTACTTCAAAAAAAAAAAAAAAAAAACAAAGATGGATGAGTTGTTCCTGAAGACAGTGAGAAATGTACCAGCGTTACTGACTTCCCACTGTTGGGCTTGGAAGAAGAGGTGACAGAGTTGAGCAGAGGCTTCAAGGAGATCCGAGCTGGAAGCGATCTCATCAGTTCTCTCTATGCACTAAGAGCCATGCCAGGGAACCACCTGAATTGTGATGGCTTGGATTCTAGTCTGGACACTTGCAGGTATGGGATTTGGGGTGACTGTTTCATCAGTTTCCAGGCTCGTCATGGAGTTTTAGGCTAAGCACATAGGTGTAATAAAACACAGTGGTGCATGCCTGAAACCCTGACCCTTGGAAGCAGACAATTGGTGAATTCCAGACCAGCCGGGGCTACACAGTAAGCTATCTTGGACTCTGTAACAAGACCTCGTATCAAAAAAAATGTGGAAGGGGATTGGGATGTAGCTCAGGTGATGGAGTGCTTGCCTAACTTTCACAAGCCTTCCTTTTGAATCCCAGCACACTAGGATCCCTGGCTTGGTGTGCACGTCTTTAATGCCAGCATTCTGGAGGTGGAGGCAGAAGGAATAGAATTTTTTTTTCTTTCTTCCTTTCTTCCTTCCTTCCTTTCTTTCTTTCTTGTTTTTGTTTTGTTTTTTCAGACAGGTTTCTCTGTGTGCCGCTAGCTGTCATGGAACTCGCTCTGTAAACCACATTGGCTTAAACTCACAGACAACTGCCTGCCTCTGTCTCCTGAGCGCTGGGATTAAAGATGTGTGCCACTATGCCTGGCTGGAGAATCAGGTTTTCAAGGTCATTCTCAAGACTGTTTATCCAGTTTGAGGCCATCTTGGGCTAGATGAGACCCTGTCTTGGAAGGAAAAGCAACTGAGACCAGAAGTGATCACAATGGAAATGTGGATGAGCCATCACTGGGGCAGGAAAGGAAAGGCTGCTTGGAATGGGACAATGACAGGGCAGAAAGACCAACCTCTCCATGCAAAGGACTCCTCTGGGTCGTTCTTGGCCATATCCAGCCAGATCCTTCTCCTATTTATGGTTTTGACTTTAAGCTATTTGGCAAAGTAGATAGAATTTACTTTAATGACTGCTCAAACCTGGCCACCCAACCCAGAGCTTTCACGTGGATCTTTTTTTTTTTTTGATATTTATTGAGCTCTACATTTTTCTCTGCTCCCCTCCCTTCCTCTCCCCTCCCTCCCCCAAGGTCCCCATGCTCCCAATTTACTCAGGAGATCTTGTCTTTTTCTACTTTCTACTTCCCATGTAGATTAGATCTATGTAAGTCTCTCTTAGTGTTCTCATTGTTGTCTAAATTCTCTGGGATTGTGGTTTGTAGGCTGGCTTTCTTTGCTTTATGTTTAAAAACCACTTATGAGTGAGTACATGTGATAATTGTCTTTCTGTGTCTGGGTTACTTCACTCAAAATAATATTTTCTAGCTCCATCCATTTTCCTGCAAAATTCAAGCTGTCATTATTTTTTTCTGCTGTGTAGTACTCCATTGTGTAAATGTACCACATTTTCCTAATCCATTCTTCGTTCTAGGGACATTTAGGTTGTTTCCGAGTTCTGGCTATGACAAACAAAGCTTCTATGAACATAGTTGAGCACATGTCCTTGTGGCACGATTGAGCATCTTTTGGATATATACCCAAAAGTGGTATTACTGGGTCTTGAGGAAGGTTGTTTCCTAATTTTCTGAGAAATCACCACACTGACATCCAAAGGGGTTGTACCAGCTTGCATTCCCACCAGCAATGCAGAAGTGTTCCCTTTCCCCCACATCCTTTCCAGCATAAGTTGTCATCAGTGTTTTTGATCTTGGCCATTCTTACAGGTGTAAGACGGAATCTCAGAATTGTTTTGATTTGCATTTCTCTGATGACTAAGGATGTTGAACATTTCCTTAAGTGTCTTTCAGCCATTTTAGATTCTTCCGTTGAGAGTTCTGTTTAGGTCTGTACTCCATTTTTTTTATTGGATTATGTGATCTTTTGGTGTCCAATTTCTTGAATTCCTTGTATATTTTGGAGATCAGACCTCTGTCTGATGTGGCATTAGTGAAGATCTTTTCCCATTCTGTAGGCTGGCGTTTTATCTTGTTGACCATGTCCTTCTCTTTACAGAAGCTTTTCAGTTTCAGGAGGTCCCATTTATTAATTGTTTCTCTGAGTGTCTGTGCTGCTGGGGTTCTATATAGGAAGTGGTTCCCTGTGCCAATGCGTTCAAGTGTACTTCCCACTTTCTCTTCTATAAGGTTCAGTGTGGCTGGCTTTATGTTGAGGTCTTTGATCCATTTGGACTTGAGTTTTGTGCATGGTGATAGATATGGGTCTATTTTCATTCTTCTACATGTTGATATCCAGTTATGCCAGCACCACTTGTTAAATATGCTT